>CABHPH010135166.1:21511-41055 GCA_902168325.1 Peromyscus nudipes
GAGATCCGCCTGCCTCTGCCTCCCGAGTGCTGGGATTAAAGGCGTGCGCCACCAACGCCCGGCCACAATACAATCTTTCTCCTCTGGATTCTTCCAACAGAGGTCACAAGGACCAGGCTGCTGAAGAGTAGCCAAAGTAAGATCTTGGTGACACTATCATTTGCCTTTATGAGTTTTCAAAGCTCTCCTCTCTGACTTTGGAATTGAGTTTATTTTTTCATGTTGTGACTGGCTGCTTCATTGGGTTCCATGGAGACAGCTTCTAGACTGCCATCTTACCTGGAATTATAAGATGAATTAAACCCCTTTCTTTTCTAAGTTTCTTTCTTGTCAGAGTATTTTATCACAACAGCAGAAATAAAACTAAGACAGCACCAAAGGCTGCCAAAGATCTCTTTTTGCTTGAGAAATACACAGGGCAGATGTCTTTTACTTACTCTCTATTCATATTTTAAAATACTAAATTTTAAAGCTTCAGTCTTTAATTTTTTTAACTTTTTGAAATTAAAACAATTATTTCATTTTTCTCCTTCTCTTTCCTTCTCCCAGTTCTTCCCATGTAACCCCGCTCCTTACACTCTCAAATCCATTGCCTGTTTCTTTAATTGTTGTTATATATTTTTATAAAATTATATAACAAAATTTACAAATCTTATATCATATAATTTTATGAAAATACATAAACTACTTCTGAGTCTGTATGATGTTACTCATATGTATGTTTTCAGAGCTAATCATTGGGTATTGGAGAGCCAATCGGCATGTTCTTTCCTGGAGAAGACTATTTCTCCCCGCTCTCATCATTCCTTTTTTTGCTTGTGGTTCTTTCTCTAGGGTTGAGGCCTCATGAGCATTTCCCCTTCCGTGTTAGCATGGCTGTTGGACCATCATTGTCCAGGTCTTGTTTGAGTGGCCATGTTGATGAGATTTCAGGGGTGTAGCGTCTCTGAATTTCTAGAAGACACAATCTCACGCCAAACTTCCTTGTCCTCTGACTCCTACATTCTCCCTACCCACTTCTTCCACCATGAAGCCTGAGCCTTAGGTCCAGGAGTTGTGTTGTAGATGTATCAACCAGGGCTCTGAACCACATGGTCACCTAATTCCTTACATTTTGATTAGTTGTGTTTTTCCAGAGTGGTCTCCAAATGTTATAAAGAGATATTCATTTGATGAGGGGTGATATCTATACTTATCTCTGGGGTGATATCTATACTTATCTCTGGGTATAAGGATTAATACTTAGAATGTATTTCAGAATTGTGCTGGTTTAGTAAAGTAGCAGTTGCAGGTTTTCCTCCAAGATTTATGATATTACTAGTCGTTGGCTAGGTTTCCAGTATCAGGCATGATTTCTCTCTTTGAGTGAGTCTTAAGTCCAATGAGAGAGCTATTTGATTATCACCCAGGTATGTGCCACTGCTGCACCCTTAGGCACCAGGGTCATCCTGGTCATTGCATCATAGCTGGGAAGGATTATTGGTTGCTTCCCTCCCTTGGAAACTTTCAAGGCACCATGAAAGCTAGTCCTCAGGAAAGAGGCTTTCGGGTCAGATGCAGCTTGGATCCTCTGGGTCCTGTGTCTGAAGTGTATGGTGTCTTCAGCAATAGGGACTTACCTTCTGCCTCTGGGAGGCAACCAAAGACAGCAATAGCCTTTCATGTTTGGGGGGTCTCTTGTAAAGGTGTGAGGAAGGGGGATGCGTTTTGACTTTGGGGGTTCTTATAGCAAAGTATTTTTCCAGAAGGGCTATGCCATCCAATATGACAACGACTGGATGCATATGATTGTTGGGCACTTGAAATATGGCTCATGCAACTGATGAAAAAATTTAAACTTGTCTATCTTTAATCAATTTATATTTTTCTTTAAAGAGCTGCATACGATTCATGGCTACAATACTACACAAGGTCAGTGGAGAGCAGATGCAGAGGGGTCCACTTGGCCAACAGAGACCCCAGAGTCTCTTCCAAAGTGTAGAGAAGACCATGCTTCTTTAGCCATCCTGGTGGGAGATAATACACTCTCAAGAGAGATCCTTCACCCCTCCCTCTGGCAATCAGACTATTGAAACAGGGCATCCCAAGGAATTGAAATTTCTCTGGAAATCTTCTGCTGGGAAAAGGGAATAGCTGAGGGCCTGGTCCCACTCAGAGGAGGAACTTGTGTTCTACAAGATATTTCACAACTCACCAGATCACACTGTAGACTGCAACTAAGACAATGATGGGTCAGCAATGAGGGAGGAGCCACGCCTTGCCCAGGACTGCTTAGTGATGTAAACTTCCTGCTCTCTGTTTAAACCTAAACCTCGTGCCGCTCACCTGATAACAGACTTGGGGAGTAAGGGCGTCTTTTTTGTTTGTTCCACTTCCCAACGTGGCCACAATGAACAAACCTTTCTCTGCTTTTCGCGGTAGCTCGTCTCTTTAAGCAGATAGAGGCCACTGAGCCCAGCTTGTTAGAGCTGCCAAGGCCCAGGCTCTGACCATTAAAAACTATGGTAACACTTCTGTCTTGGAGCTGGATTGTGAGACTGCTCTGGAATACAGGGGATGTCCCAGAACAGCGATTCTCAAAACAGGGTTCCATGACAGCAACAGCAGCAGCATCTTGGGGCCTTGTTAGAAATGCATAATCTCAGGTCCACCCACACAACTGAATCAGAGCCCACATTCCTAACAAGATCCCTACATGACTTGTAATGAGCACTCAGGTTGGAGACATGCTGCCAGGAGCTCTCCACTCTATGCATTGTGAAGACAAGAAGCCATTTGCACAGCCCTATCCACAAGGTCCCTGTATGCTGCCATCTGTGTCCGAGTACATTGCCAGAATTGCCAAATGTGGGCAAGCATCAGACCTACAGATAAACCTCTTAAAACTGGGGCTCCATCAATGAAGTAGAGGAAATAAGAGCCATAGCTTCATCCCCACAAGCTTTCATGTCTGTGGGATCAAAGGGGAAAATATAGAGATTTGTGAATACAAAAACAGAGCTTTCATCTCAAAGGAAATAAGAGATGGTTTATTCTGGAGCCACATATGAGTGACCATGTCAGAGGAACACAGATTTATGTTGCCCCAAATGTCATATTCCAATACGGTAACAGTGTCATGGAGGTTTTACAGAACAAACTCATAAATAAAGGTGCTTTTAATACATTAGTAGAAATAGAATGAGCAGGCTAGAGCAAAGTGGGGAAGGCTCTGTCTGCTATAGAACTCAGATACTGTCTGGTGACACTCATAGCCCTTGGGCTTCTGAAAGCTAGGAGTCTGTCTGCACATTCCAAAAGAATTTTATCTGGTAGTCACAAGGATGATCCATTTAAAACGGAGGTGAGCAATACGTGACTATGTTTTCCAGTATGTGGGGTATGTACTTGTGTGCCAGCATGTGGAAGGCACTGGATGTCCTGCTCTGTCACTTTCTTGCCTTTTTCTCACTGAACTCTCTCTGAACCTGGAACTTGCCATTTTGGCTAGCCTGGCCACCAGCAAGCCTCAGTGATCCTCCGATGTCCACCCTCAACCGTGTGTGTGTGTTATAGCACATACCTTTGGCCAAAGCTAAATTTTTACCTGCCTCCTGGGTATTAAACTCAGGTTTTCTCACTTCGGTAACAAGCCCTCTTACCCCTGAGCCATCTCCTCAGCCTGATAAATAGCTAAAAATAGTTTAAGATAACTTGGTTCTAGAGCTGCAACATTTCCAACCCTCACAATTACTAGTTTTAATCCATCAATCAGCCTTACAAAGTATTTAACACAATTGCAACCTGGATCCAGCTGAAAGCAAAGCTCTATCTCAAGGTGGATCTCACCTGATTTTCAAATTCCTCCCACGCCCTGCTTTAGACGTGCACACACACCAGAGGTGCGGCTAGACACTTTAAGCTAGGGGTGGGTGGATGGCAAACTCAAGGAAGGCATTGCATTTAGCAAAAATAGGCAGAAAACAGAACAGGGAGCAGGGAAGGTATTTGTGAGAAAAGTCCCCCAGGAGGACATTTAGGCTGTTCGTTTTTATGGGACAATTGGGATGCATCTAGATAGCAGTAAGAGTCAAAACACAGCCATGACACGAGGAGCAGAGGACTGGGTAATTACTAACCTGTGGAGTGGCAGTCTTCACCATCATTGGTTGTTTGACATCATGAAATCCAATGTGTGAGCAAAGATGGAAGTCTATGCTTCTTATAAAGCAAATGTATTCACAGCTCTTGGCATGGCAAAGAGCTTCGTATGAAACCCAGGCAGACCCTATATTTTTCTTTTTCTTTTCTGGGGCTTTTTGCTACTCTTGACTCCATCTTGAACTCTCCCTTCCTTATTCTGCATCTCCAAGCCAAATAGAAACCAGAACAATTGGGAATTAGTTGGTGCGAAGTGCTCTTCCGCACTTTCCTAGCTGTTGGGGCCATCGTTACAGAACTGCCTTTGCAGAAAGAACAGAGTTAAAACAAATGAGGTATCTTATTCTGGCATTTTAATTTTCATTCTGCTCACACAGGCTAGAAATGATGGGTGGAATAGCTCAGTGGTTAAGTGAGCATGTAACTCTTCCAGAGGACCCAAGTTACATTCCCAGGACCCATGTCAGGCAGCTCACAAACACCCATAACTCCAGCCCTATGAGAGCCAATACCCTCTTCTTGACTCTGGGCACTGAACACACACACACACACACACACACACACACACACACGTACATGTACACACACATACGCACACATGCACATGTGTAAAAATAACAACCGAAACACCTTTTTAAAGAAGTGAATTAGAAGGGGGTCTTGGTCTGTGTTCTCCTTCCAGTACTAGCGATAGCCTGACAGAAAAACACAACTTGGTACTTCCATAAGCACCTCATATAATCGCCTGTCAACACAGATATAGTGTGTCCAACTACAATATCCAAAATCTTTCTAAAATGACACTGTAAAAATAGAATGGACCTACACGTGTGATTTATCAATTCATTGATGAGAGACTCAGTAAGGCAGTACACGTCATTTCAGAAGCAATTTGACAAGCTAGAGTCAAATACTGTGGTAGATGAGCTCCAGGCAAACAGGCCCAGCCTACAGCAATCTTCAGCGTGTGCAGAAATGATAGGCTCTTCTCAGACAAGGCCCACACATTAACATGCAATGCCATGATGTCTAGGCCGTTAACCAACACCAGGGAAGCAAAGGTTCACTCCTGTAGCTCATGATAATCCTTGGGTGCGTCTCCTGAGCTGCATTCCATAATGCTAACGCTAACATTCTCTGGCCTTATTTCTGATTTTTAGCTGGCTACATGGACCTCCTGTTAGTTTACTTGGAAATCTTCCATCACACATGCACTCAACAGCCCAAACTCCCTGCAGCTTCCCAGAAGTTTCATTAACTGCCCTTCACCTTGCTGAAATGTCTTCTTCTGAAGCACCCTAGGCACACTGTAAGAGAGTAATTCAAGCTGGACAATGTGGCCCACACCCCTGTAGTTCTAGCACTACAGAAGCTGAGGCAGGAGGATGGAGAGTACACAGCCTGGGCTGTGGGCTTCAGACCAGATTGGGAAACATAGTGAGATGCTGTCTCAAAACAAGAATTAAAAGGGTTGGGAAAATAGCCCCCCCCCCCCGGTAGAACACTTGCCAAGCATGCGCAAAGCCCTGGGTTCAATCTCTAAGACCACATACACAGAGAAATCAAAGCAGGCAGCTAAATCCTTCTTATCTACAGACGTTAATTTCTTCTCCATAGTATCTACATTTTATTAAAAGTTTCCAGAAAATCCTGAGCTAAGTGTGTTCACAGGTCACATTATATGGGATTAAAATAAAAGATTTCCGCCGGGCGGTGGTGGCGCACGCCTTTAATCCCAGCACTCGGGAGATAGAGCCAGGCGGATCTCTGTGAGTTCGAGGCCAGCCTGGGCTACCAAGTGAGTTCCAGAAAAAGGCGCAAAGCCACACAGAGAAACCCTGTCTCGAAAAACCAAAAAAAATAAAAAATAAAAATAAAAAAATAAAAGATTTCCACTTCATTTGCCAGAATTGAAAGTCATGTGATACCTCCTTAAGTGCAACATTTACATGAAACTGAAAAGTGTGGGAGAGACATATGCTATATTTTTAAACTTCTGTTCTTTGGAACTCTTAAGATTAAAAATAAATAAATAAATAAAAGAAAAGAAAGGAAAGAATTAGGAGGGTAGAAATTTATTCTCAAAAAGTGTTTTCCACTAATGAGGATTGTTTTTTTCATCTTAAAGAAGTAACAAGATTAGGCCAGGCATGGTGTGATGTACGATTTTAATCTCTTCACTTGGGAGGCAGAGGCAGGCAGAGCTCCATGAGCTGGAGGCCAGCCTGGTCTACATAGTGAGACCTTGTCTCTAAAAGAAAAATAAAACACAAACCAACAAAACACCAACTCTGACTCCTTTCTTAAAGAGATAGCTGTACTTTCTCATAACTGTGTCGTAGGTTTCTCCACCTTTGTTTTCTCTTTTTGGGGAGCTTTTACTACTTTTTTTCTCCTGGTGATTTCATTAGGAGTGTAATGGAGGTAAGAGAATTTTGTTCCCACTTTTCAGTAATCTAAATAATTACCTACCACTCCTTCTGTATTTCATAAAAGTATAGCTATTAATAAGCCTAAGAAAATTTACACTACCATTGTTCAAAGAATAATAGGATTTATCATGCTCTACTGTTCCAGTTAGCTTTTGGTTTACTTTGGTAATTGTTAGAAGTTGAATTGTATCCCGTCAAGCATATATGTGAGCTGGGCGGTGGTGACGCACACCTTTAATCCCAGCACTCAGGAGGCAGAGCCAGGAGGATCTCTGTGAGTTCGAGGCCAGCCTGGTCTACAGAGCAAGTTCCAGGATAGGCACCAAAATTACACAGAGGAACTCTGTCTCAAAAAAAAAAAAAAAGAATATATGTGAAGGCCTGAGAGACGGCTCAGAGGTTAAGAGCACTGGCTGCTCTTCCAGAGGTCCTGAGTTCAATTCCCAGCAACCACATGATGGCTCATAACCATCTATAATAAGATCTGGTACCCTTTTCTGGCCTGCAGGCATACATGCAGGCAGAACACTGTATACATAATAAATAAATTTAAAAAAAAAGAATATATGTGAATGGGAATGGACTGCCTTTTGAGGCCCAGAGTGCTATGGAACAAGGGGTTTTATTGAGCTACACAGACACTGGACAAAAGGATGAGACCCGGCCCTGAGACAAATGCCCTGGGCTGTCAGCTGGTTAAAAAAAAAATGTACACTGGACCTAAGGGGCCAAGGTGTTCTAGAAGAAAATTCGGAGGAGAAGCACAAATCCCTTATAATGAAGCTACTACCCTGGTGAAAGGTAGGAGGCAGGGGCACCATAATTTTTAACAGGCAATGCCATGATGTCTCGTCCCTCCTAACCAATGAATAGGGAATCAGAGAATCACAAAGTCCTGGGACAGATGTTAGTTCATGAAGAGGAGACGTCACTGCTTTTTGGTTGGCTGGTTGTAAGCACAGATTGCAATATGGTTTTGACAGGTTCTTTTCAAAATGTGAGGGAGGAATGTAGAGCAGGCTTTTTCTTTGTCCAGTGAGCAAGTTAAAGCACAATTCTCTGAGTGATTTCCTCCCTCCAGCCTCTGCCCTGTAATGTGACTTAGGACATCTCAGGATTCTCTCCTAAGTGGCCTTATTTGGAAATTGGGGCCTTGCAGACATGATCAAGTTAAGATGAAATCATCCAGGCTTTGGGTGTTTCCTAGTCTAGTGACTGTAGTACTTACAAGGAAGAGAAACGTGGCCCTAGACACACATACAGAGAGAAAGCCATGCAGCTGTGGAAGCAGATTGGCATTAGGCTGCCACAGGCTAAGGGCTGCCAGAAAGGAAAAGGGTAGGACACTCTGAGTGCCCGAAAAACCACAGGCCCTCCTTGACTGAACTTCTGACCTCCAGCACTGTGAGAGGACAATGATCTGCTGCTGTAAGGGGCTGGCGGGATGGCTCAGTGGTTAAGAGCACTTGCTGCTCTTCCAGAAGACTCAGGTTTGATTCCCAGCACCCATGCTGGGCAGCTCACAACCACCTGTAACTCTAACTGTAGGGATTGAATGGCTTCTCCTAGCTTTAGTAGGTACCCATACACATTTGCTGCACGTGTGCAAGCGCGTGCACACACACACAAATAATAAACAAACAAATACAAGCAAAAAGAATGTTTTTAAAAAATCTGTTGAGCTAAGGCATGGACCTTCACTGAAACAATGTTGTTTATCAACACACTGAGTCCCTTTACTTTGATTTCACCTATTTACAAGAAGAGTTATGACCAGGGGCCAGCACGAGGAAATATCACAACACTATGTTGTCCCTTCTCACAGTTGGGTCACAGCACCAACAAGGCAAACAGTAGTTAGTCTTTGATTTTCTACCTCTGAAAGCATTTCTGTGGCAGATCCATTCCACATGGCATCTGGAATTGCCCAGACACAAGTCCACACTACTTAGCATCTGAACACACACACACACACACACACACACACACACACACACACACACACACAACTAGATCTGTTCTAGGTTCATTCTGTTCCTGTGACAAACACCATGACCAAAAGTAATACAGGGGAGGAAAAAAATGATTTTTTGGCCTGCAGAGTCCATCGCTGAGGGAAGGCAGGTCAGGAACTCAAGCAGAAACCCTGGAAGAATGCTGCTTGTTGACATGCTCACAGGCCAATGCTTACTTAGCTAACTTGTATATAGCTCAAGACCTGTGGAGGGAATGGTGCCACTCACAGGGAGCTCAGCCCTCAAGACAACTCCCCAAGGCACGACGCCCACAGGCCAATATGCTCTAGGCAATTCATCAATTGAGGAGTTCCTCTCAGAAGGTGCTAGGTGACGTCAAGGTGATAATTACAGCCAACTAGAATGCGATCCCTCTACAATTCTGCCAGAGGCTTGATAAAATGGAGTTTAGATTTGGGAGTGCTGGAGATACTGTCTAGTAGAAATGTGGTACAGTACTCATTGCCTGGCCAAAATCATTATAAGGTGATTTTTTTTTCTGTATTTCATGCTTGAATAACTAACATAGTCATTTAGTTAAGGATGCAATTCACACATCAACTATAAATTGCTCTGGAATATAAGAATAGTAAATCATGTTCATCCAGCAACGAGAGGCATGCTCTGGAAGTATTGGGAGTCTAGAGCTGTACAGTGAGCTGCCTTTCTACTTCTCTGCCTGCTGTACCCTGACCTATATGGTCCAGAAGACAACAGAGTATTCCAAATCGTTTCCATTCCACTAGAAAGCTGATATCTCTGTTTGCTTAAGGGAAGAGCATATGGAAATCATGTTGATGTCACTTTCATTTGTTTAAGCCACCAGAAACCCTTGTGAGAGCTGCTGTTCACACCATAAAAGCTCCCTCAGTCCTTGGTCTTCTGGGGTCCTTTTTGTTTGATCTCCAAGTAAAGGGCTGAGGGGAACAAAGCTTCAACAGCAAGCTAATCCTATGAGTTTGCTCTCTCTATCCTCTCCAAATCCCTTAGAATGAAGTAATCTGTTATAGGACAAAGATCTGTGATGACCTCTTAGGTTGTCTGAACCTCAAGCAAACCTAGTGAAGACCCAGCAAATGGGAAGGAATTAATCAGGACAAGGCAATGAAAGAGAGGCCAGGTGGGACACATTCCAATGACTACTCAAACTTGGACAACTTTCGCCAGGAAACAAAATGAGATAAGTTAGAGTCGGTTAGCTGTTTTCTGCAGTGCTGAGACCTGCACAGCTTTAGGATTGATCTGACTTGGGTATCAGAAAATGAGGAAATGACAGATGTGTGTTGAGAAAAGCTGAGACTGGGTGGGCTGTGCGTTCTGATAGTGAGGCACCAGTAGCCCAGAAACTCAGCAAGTTTACTTCTATGGAAAGAGGAGGCAGGTTGGATAATCTCAGTAGGGGATCTGTGTAGGAGAGCAGACTCAGGCTGTAGTCATCTTGGGGAGGAAGCTGTGCTTGATACTTTCTGCACACACTGTCAACATCCATACTGTGACCAGGGGGAAGCCTTGTCATTCCCATAGGTCCTGCAGTTCCTGTGGGCCTGACCTGGGGAAGGCCTTGTCATTCCAATGGGTCTGAGGCGTTAACATCCTTGACATGGCTGTGCTCATGTCAACGTTACACATTTACTCAGGACTACATCTTCTCCCCATACCACAGCACCAGATGCAACACTCATTGGACGGGGGAGGGACATCCTACCAATTAAAATGAAAAATGATGTGAACCAAAATGTCAGTTAGCTGAAATATCCGCCAAGCATGAGGGCAAAATAAAATTGTTTTCAGATACGCAGAGACTCTGAAAGTGAGTCTTCTGGAGCACTTTCTGTTTTTTTGTTCAGGAACATTTTTTTGCACATCATTTAAAAAAATTTAGTCAACGTAACTGTACAGTTACAGAATACAACATGTTTCAGTGTGTGTACATGGTAATAACCACATCGATGTAATTACCACATCCATGCTCACTCTTCGTGGTGCAACAGTCAAAATCCCCTCTCCTTGATGTTCTGAAGTAGATGGTGCACTCTTGTTAATTAGAGTTACCCTACAATGTAATAGGAGGGCAGGACTTGTTTCTTGGAAGCTTTCTAGGAGAAAATGGATGAAGAAAAAATACATAGAAGAAAGGGGGCCCCTAAATCTAGTTCCTAACAGTTCTAGAATGAAGTCATCCTGAGACATGGAGAAGTCTCTGGAAGTGTGTCTATTCAAAGAGAAATTGGACCCCTGAAGATAATGTAATGGGAAGTCTGGACTTTCCTGAAGATCTTTAATGGAAATAAAAATTATTTTTAAAGAAGGAAGGAAGAAATATGTACTATCAAAGGAAGGAAAAGAAGTGAGGGAAGATAAAAATGAAAAAAAAGAAAGAGGAAAGAGAGAAAGCAAGAATGAGAAGGAGAGGAGGAGAAAGAGTAAATGAGAGAGAGGAAGGGAGAGAGGGGACAAAGAGAGAGGGGAGGAAGGGGAAAGGAAAAAGAGATGTAGTTAGACACTTTCAGCTGTCTTTTGAGAAGAAGAGTTTAAATATATAGAGCAAGCTAAAAAAAAACCCACAGGTTGTGATTTTGTAAAAATTAGACAAGAAAATAATCCATTGGGCTTTGATGGTACACTAATCTGGGAATCGTGGGAATAAGGACATTCAATTCACAGAGAAGGAAAAGGAATCCTTGGCTACTCCAAGGCTTTTTAGTAAACAGCCACTGCCTTGGTGGTGATGTAATTTAATGATCTTCTATTTCAGAGTCAACTAGAAACAAGGTCTAGAAAAGGGAATCTGGATTGTAGAGCAGGATGACCCATAAAATTAAATATGTAGCTGATGGAGACAATAGGAAGAAAAAATTCTGTCACTGAGGTAGTTAGAAGACGCTTAGTTTCCCTCAAGCCCTCTCCTTTCCTGTATCCTTTGAGAGGTGTTGTCTACTGTAGCTGGAAGTTTTCTTGTGTCCTGCCCAGTCCCGCAGCTGCTCAGTCCCAAGTAAACACACAAAGGCTTATATTAATTACAAACTGTATGGCCTATGGCTCAGGCTCATTATTAACTAGCTTTTATAATTTAGTTCAACCCATTTCTATTCATCTGTGTTTTGCCAGGTGGCTTCATGACATTACCTGTTCTCTGACATCTTGCTTCTCCTGTCAGTGGCTCACAGCATCTCTTCTGACTCTGCCCTTCTTCTCTCTGTATCTCTGCTTGGATTTCCTGCCTACTTCTAAGCTGCCTTACCATAGGCCAAAGTCACTTATTTATTAGCCAATGAGAGCAACATATATTCACAGCATACAGAAAGAAATCCCACAGCAGTCTACTGTTCAACACACTGATGTACAAATCCCCTCCACACCTTTGGTCTTGCTGTGACTTCTGCTGTACCTCAGCCTCTTCATACAATCTGATGACACCTTCTCCTTATGCCCCAGCTCATGCATCAAGTTTTCCATGCAGAAAGCCTTTGGCAAGCCCCATCAACAGTGACCTCACAGCTGAAACCAAAGCCACATTTGGGGACTATGCTATAAACTCAAACTGCTATGAGGCAGAGGCTATGAATATCACTTTCTTGATACTGCTCATGAAAGCAAAACACAGGCAAAATGTGGTAACAAGGGGGAAATGTCATGCTTGTTTGGAAAAATGCTCCTAAAATAGGGAAAGTGATCTTTCCATGAAGAATATTCTTGAGGTTTTCAGTGTTCAGAGTAAAAGCAACACAAATCCTAAGTTTCTGGCCCCCATTATTCTTTTAATAACAACATTAATTTTATAATGAGCACCCAATGCTTGGGGTGGGGGTGTGCTTATGTGTGCAGGCACAAATGTATGTGGAGACCAGAGATCAACCTCACCATGATGCCTCTCACTGGCTAAGGGCTCACCTAGTAAGCTAAGTTGGCGGAGCTCCTGGATCTGGCTGACTCCACCACCTCAGTGCTGCTCCACCATGGCTGGCTTTTGCATATGGGTTCTGGAGATCAGACTCAGATGAGTTCATCTGAAGTTATCTTGTTGGGACCGGGGTCACGCAATAATGGGGGACACACCACCAAAGTCTATTAAACCAGAAGCAAACTTTATTCCAGAAAAATAAAAATAAAACACCGTGGGGCACAAAAGCTTATCAGCTAGCTGAGACCACAGCCAATGCTGGAATTCTGGGGGCTGTGGCAATGGAGGCAGGTACTGACCCCCTTTTATAGTGTCAGGCACGGGGTGCATGCTAGGAGTCACGTAGAAACATCAGGCATGGGATGCATTCTAAAAGTCACGTAGAAACAACTATTAAAAGTTAACTTTGGTCCAGGCAGTTGTTGGCTCTAAGGGGCAAGGGGGTTAAAAGTTAACCCCTGGCTGTTGACAGAGGAACTGGCTGTAAATCAGACAGCCATTGTTAGGAGTTAACCTTTAGAGTTGATGATTGTCAGTTTTTACCTCTTAAGCTTATGATTTTATATTTTTATATTCTTGGACCCTTCAATCTCTTTCTTCCACTGTAAAGCCTTTCAACTCCACTGCCTGCCTTGCAGCTTCAGAGGAAGCACAAAGACCCCTTGCTGTGGAAGCTTTGAGTTCACACCCTTTGCTTAAGTTCACTTGACTTGGCTTCATTCACTTTCAAAGCCTCAGACACACAGCCCCAAGAAAGTGAGTTCTTCCAATAGCCACAAGATAGAAGTGAACCGAGATAGGAGTCCAGAGGCCCTGCGGTACTGAGATGGAAACCCCACCAGTCCCTAGACTGTACCCCTATAAGATACCAGGTAGAGGACCCAAGCTCCATTCAGATCCTCTTTTAATTTACTGCACTGTGTAAATTTGTTATGCAAAACATGTATATTGTAATCATACATCCACAGAGTACAATTGCAAAACAAACAAAAAACTGCAGCAAGGTAAACAACCTTTACCACCTGAATAAGAACCTGAATCAGAATCATTGAAATAGCCAGGTCAAAAAGCTTAAATAACATAATAAAAGAGTAAAGTAGTGGGTGGAATTAGCATTTTAAGCATCTTGAAATTGCATGGGAAAAAAAGCAAGTGGAAATTACATCAGTGTAAGCTCAGTAATATAGAGTGTACTTAATTAACATGCACAAGGTTTCAATCCCCAACACCTGCCCCAAATATATGTTAAATATTATATATCATAAACTGTGTATTGTTACCAGAATACATAATTATTATCAATTACTACAAGTATGTAAATACAACCAAAGAGACAGTGAGTAGGACGAGGTGACCCAGAGCCTCTCCAAGAAGGTGACGGAAAGAGGTAGAATATGGAGATGTTAAAGGACATGGGTAAAAGGCAGAACTAATGTGCACTTCCCAGGAAAAGGAGAGAAAGGAGAAATGGAGAAGAGAAAATATTTCAAGAGATAATGAAGTTTACCTAGAACCCAAAAGGATGAAGTTCTATAGCTGAGAAAGGTGTGTAAGGCATATCCTTTATGAGACTCAGAAAAGTATTGCATCAGAGTGGAATTTAAAGACACTGAAGAAAAAGCTGGTCCTTAAGAGCTTCCAGATTACCAAAGCAGATCAAATTAACTCCATTCTCCTCAATTTGGCTCCAGGGAGGGGAGGGGGCTAGTGGCAAAAGGTCAGCATTTTCAAAGTACAAGAGAACTCTAACTTGGATACTAGAACCTTCTAACTCCTCAAAGTGTCACTGAACAGAGGGTGTGAAAGCAAACACCTTCAAGCCTATCAGGTCATTGAAACAACACCCCTGGAAGATGCTCGGAGATGCATAGCACCAGGAGGAGGGAGCTTCACCCAGAAGAAACAGCAGGTACGAAGGCTCTGAAGCTGGGAGTCGCTTGGCGTGCTCAAGGAACAGGTAAAGAGGGCAGAAGCAGAATGGTGAGGGAGAGGCTGGCGGCAATGGAGTTAAAGAGGAGGCACGGGCTACAGCATGGGGACCATGTGGATCGTGAGGATTTCTTCCAAGAATAACTGATGAAAAGCCCTGGTATCTGTGAGCAGCAAGCAACCTGATTTCTCTTCGGAGTACATCATCTGCCAACTGTGTGGAAAATGACTGGCAGGGGACAGGAGCAGCGGCAATATTCTATCAGAAAGTCC
Source organism: Peromyscus nudipes (assembly GCA_902168325.1). Classification (NCBI taxonomy): domain Eukaryota; kingdom Metazoa; phylum Chordata; class Mammalia; order Rodentia; family Cricetidae; genus Peromyscus; species Peromyscus nudipes. The sequence goes on from CABHPH010135166.1 coordinate 36,202, forward strand.
CACTGTGGTGGTTGCAGGCGGTGAGGGTAGAGAGAGGAAGTGGGATTGGGGCTGGGGTTTGGAGATGATGAACGTTCCTGATGGCTTGACTTAGGTGGGTGGCAGTGGATGTGGAGGGAGGATTCATTATCTATTCTGTAGGGAGGACAGACAGATGCTACTGCTGTGTTTTATGAACCAAAGAAAGGCAGAAAACTAAGACTGACGGTAAGGAAGTCTGAAAGAGAAACAGTCCAGAGAGAAAGCATTAAAACAGATGTCAGGGTTCCAAGTGTGAAGCTGAAAGATGATAGTCAAATGGCTTGGTGGCCAGCAGTGAGGTCAAGGCTAGGGTGACAGATTTGCAATTGTTTGTAGAGGTAGCATTTAAAGTCAAGTGGAGAAGAGAATTATCCTCAGAGAATGTGTCCAGGGGTAGCAGAGCAAGGGTCGATAGGGAGGAAGAGAGAAAGTAACTCCAGTCTGGAGGCAGAGGTAGACCCTGCCAAGGAGGATAAAGAGAACCATGGGAGGTAGGAACAGATCCACAGAAGGTGGTGGTGGCCTAGAAGCCAAGAGAAAACGGGACATCATAGGTTGGAGAAATAGTATAAAGTAGGGAATAAAATGAGGAGAGGAATTGGCCACAACCTGGGCAATAGTGCTGTCAAGGGATGCCATTTACAGTGCAGAGTTGGGGGCAGACTGGAGCAGGCTGGCAGTCAGTGAGGAACCTAAGACACCTACTAAAGGCTAAGTGTCATATAATCTACGAATTACATGTGGGGTCCTGGGAGTGCCTCAGTGCTGAAACACTTACCTAGCATCAAAGAATTTCTGAAGCCCTGAAAAGAGAAAGAGGAGGAGATAAAAAAAGAGAAAGGAATATAGCCTAATGTAGGGGTCAGCAAAGTGTGTGTGTGTGTGTGTGTGTGTGTGTGTGCGCGCGCGCGCGCGCGCGCAAGCAAGCAAGCATATGAGTGTGTCCTCCAATGAGTCTAATTAAATTACTTACAGGCACACGGGCAACTTGGCCACACCACTGAGAAAAATGTTTCTTCCTCCCTCAGCAACCATTCAGTGCTTACCGATCCTCAGGGAGGGGTGGAGCCTCATAAGCCCCTCTGGTCTTCATGATGGAAAGGTGAAAGGTCATCTTGTGTAGATCTTGTCAGTAATGGTTTTACAAAGAACAAATGATGATATTGAGCCCTTTGTGATTTTTAATGCACACTGTATAATTATTCATTTATGGTAAAGCCACTGAGTGGCATGATTGTCCTTGTAAAGACCAGTCTGTTTCCCAAGAGGATGGGTGTATCAGACCATCAGTATAACAAAATTCTTGAAATAATTATATAGATAAAAGGGTTAATTTGGCTCATGCCTCTAGAGGTTTCAAAGATGGGGGTGGTGTTTTCTCTGGGCCTATAACAAGGTAGGATATCAGGGTAAGAACAAAACCACTCACTTCATTCCCACAGGACTCAGAAAAAACAAGTCTCATATTCCCCTTAGAGTGCATGCTTACAGTGGCTAAAAGTCTCACTATGCTCCATCTCCTGAAGGTTCTAGAACCCACTGCCCCACATTGCTCTTAGGAAGCCCAAGAATCCAAACATGAATCCTGGGGAATATACTCAAATCCTTTCCAAACACAGCCATAATGAAGCAATGTCTACAGGGTTTTGAAAAGCAATTATGGCCATAATATTGCTGTGTAACAAATGACTCTGGAATTTAGTGGCTGAAAACTGCTATGCCCGGATCGCAGGGACCCCCAAAAGACCACCATGGAGACCAAACACCACATATAAAAGCAAAGAGCCTTTATTACCTTCAAGCTCTGGGGCTGGTCACTCCGGGGCGGTGAGAGCAGAGATTCCTAAGCTCAGGCAGGGTAGAGATTTTATCATAGCAGTGGCTGGGATGAGGCGATTTCCAGGGTTCAGGACCCTGATTGGCTGACATTTGTCTAGGGTTACCTGTAAAACAAACATAGGTGTGTGCTAGACTCAGGGACATCTGGCCATCTTATCTAATGGTTGGAATGTTTGGGATGTCAGGTACTTCCCCTTGGATGTAGGCCCTCCCTGGGTGGGGTCAGTTTATGGCTTTTCCTGGGTCTGGGTGTTGCCTGCCAGTAAGCCTGTCACAGAAGCTGTGTCTGGGCCTCTAAGCCTGTCATGGCAGCTGTGTGGTCGAGCTGTTTTGGGTCCCCTCTACACAAACAACCATTGCTCATGTTTCATCTTTATGGTGTAGGCTTGCTGGGCTCAGCTGGTGGTTCTACACAAGATGGCCGCCATTGAAGTCTCCGCTGTAGCTGAATTCAGCCAGAAGTTCAGTTAGGTCTGGACCCAAGATGGTCGAGCCCTTGGCTGAGTAGCTACAAACTGTCCAGGGCTCTCTTTCCACACAGTGTCCCACCATTCAGTAGGCTGTCTCTATTAGTGACTTTTCTCATCACTATGACTGAACACATGAAAACACAGCGTGAGAAGGCAAGAGTTAATCTGGCTAATGGTTCTAGAAGGGATGCATCACAGCAGGAAAGGCTAGTGGCAGACCCATGAAATAGCTGGTCACACTGCATCCACCGTCAGGAAGCAGAGAGAGAGGAAATGCTGGTGCTCAACTCACTTCTATCATTTTCCTTTTTATTCAGTCTGGGACCCCAGCCCATAGAATGGTGCCACCCAATCATGGAGGGTCCTATCACCCTGTTAAACAAAAACACTCTCACAGACACTCTCAGGTGTTTCCTAAACAATTCTAAATCCCACCAAGTGGACAGTGGAGACCATCCATCATACTATCTCAAGATTTTTATCTGGCATTTTATCAAGATTTTATCTGGCATATGAAGCAAACAATGGGGCCACAGAAACTTTTAAAATCCTAAGACAACAGTTACACATTATTTTTTTCGAATTCTTTTGGTCAAACAAGTCAGAAGACTGGACTAAAGTTAAGCAGGGGGAGGGGGGATGGAGGGTGGGGGGATCGGGGGGAAGGTTGGAGGAGGGGGTGGCCTCTTGACGGGGAAAGTGACAACCATCCACACACAGGGATGAGAGAGCCCTCTGAGGGCACTGTGACAGTCTACGACAGAAAATAAGAATCCCACACAGTTGTGCTTAAAGAGATGAGAAGGAATTTCCTCAGAAACACAAACACATAGAGAACATTCAAGTCCTTTGTGTCCTGCTAGGGAAAATTATTTTAAGTTATGATATAAGGAAATAGCAAAACATCATGCATGGCAAAGGTATGATATGAATGCTCTGTGAGTGAAAACTGAAACAAGTTTAAACAGAATTAAATCAAATTGTTATAAATAGAATTGGTATGTGAAGACAGAAAACCAGTTCTTGAAAGATGAGTCATATTGCCTAAAAATAATGATTCACTAATGGAATATGTGTCCAAAGTTTAGTGTACGTAAAGGAAGAGTGGATAGACAGAATATGAAGGTTGTGTCTGGGGATAAGCAGAGGACTGGTCAGCAGCTAAACTCCACATTGGATGGGGACATACAGGTAGGTCAAACACCCGTCCACATAAAATAATAACAATTTCTAAAACACCCATACACATAAAATAATTTTAAAAAATTACAAAGTATGTTCCTTCTGCAGGACTCATCGAGCATAAAGTGACTCAGAGAACTTCAAAACAGACAGACAGATTTTATCAGGTGGCTGCAAACATGAAAGTAGGGGTCATGATAGGAACTTTGTCCACGGGTAACTAGAGGCAAACAGTGAATGGGGCAAAGGGGAAACACTGTCTTGGTGATTAACACAATCCACACTCCATAGTAAAGTTATGCTACACAGAAATCCTGCCTGCAGTGTGAAACAAGACATGGAAATGCCAGGATGCAGGGCTGGGGATTTAGCTCTGTGGTAGAGTGCTTGTCTAGTAAGCGCAGGGCCCTGGGTTCGGTCCTCAGCTCTGGAAAAAAAAAAAAAGACAAAATAACAAAAAAATGCCAGGATGCAAACAGTTAAAAGTCAAAGATGAAAAGTGTCAGAACATATTGACCAGAGTTCCAGGGTTCCTCCTGTCTCTGTCTCCCCAGCACTGGGAGTTCTTGAGTTCTCACGCTTGAATGGCAAACACTTTACCCACTGAGCTATCTCCCCAACCCTGTTTGCTGAGACAGAGTCTCACTATGTAGGCCTTGGCTAGCCTGGAACTTGCTAAGTAGACAAGGCTTCCTTGGAACTCACAGAGATCAACCTGCCTCTGCCTCCTGAGTGCTGGCATGATAGACACGGGCCACTATGTCTGGCTCTAACTTGGGAAGTTCTAACGAACTGAAACAGCTACTAACTTGGATAGTTCTAACTGAAATAGCTACTTTCGTCCAATAATCTCCATTTGTCTCCTGGGGGTGTGCAGGGCAAAGTATGAAGAATGTGCAAGGTCATATATCACCCCTTCTCGGCACAGATCATTAAACAACTACATCATCATCATCATCATCATCAGTTATTATTTTGCAGCTTAAACTGTTCTTTTCTGGGCATTTTATGAGCCCATGACAGTCGTCTCTACTGACCCTGCTACCCAGGGGAAAGAAACAGTGTTGTGGTGTCCGTTCTGGAGGGCAGTTCTAGACCCAGTGCTGCTTGATCAAGTCAAGGGTAAAACAACTTCAGTAGAAATGACATCATCTTGGCTAGCCGGTTCCGTGTTGACAACAGTGACCTGAGAGTGTGCATTGAAAGGGCCCCTGGGTGGTAAGCCAAACCTGCCGAACAGGAAGCAAATGCATAAGAGGGACTAAGGGCAAGCATCACACTGCTCCATTCTCTCTCTCTCTCTCTCTCTCTCTCTCTCTCTCTCTCTCTCTCTCTCTCTCTC
>CABHPH010135167.1:0-17294 GCA_902168325.1 Peromyscus nudipes
GAAACACGACACTGTGGTACACATCTGTAATCCTGTCCCTATGGGAGACTGAGGCAGGAGCATCTTGGAGCCCAGGAAGTGGAAGTCAAGCTGGACAGCACACTGAGATGTGGTCTCAACATAACTTAAGTAAATATATATGAGTACGGTTAGGTGTGGCGGATCACTTCTGTGACACCAGCACTTAGGAGGCTGAGGCCAGCCCTGGGCTGTGGAGGAAGATATGACCTAATAAATCAATATTTGTTTTGTAGTCAGTGTTTTCAGTGAGGAGCACGAACAGCATAAAATCCCACGGGGTTCAGGAGAGCATACGAGACGACAGCTAAGTCTTCTTCCCCCTCTGCCTACCCTCCCCCTCTGCCCAAGGCTACTGTCCTTCCTACTCCACAGCATCCTTTCGGTAGAGGAACTCTACAAAGGGCATTGTCTCGTACTGTCTAGGAGGCAGGGGTTTCCTTCATACTTCTTTGGGCTTTGCTCAGACCTGTTTCCCACCAGTATGCTGACTCCAGCCCCGCCCCCATGCATTGTCTTGTGACCATGACCACAGCTCACCAAAGAGTATCTTCCCCTAAATGTGGTTCCATCTATGGTGAGACGAGTCAGTTTTGCCACAACTGGGGAAACAGAGATGGAACTCCCATCTACAAGAACAGCCAAGTCCCACTGAACTCAATGAACCCCACAAAGACGCTCAGAGATAGACTTCTGTGTATCCCTGCTTTTCAGAAGATGAAATGGAGGCAGAAAGCAGCCCCGGATGACAGAGCTCACGGATGGTCCGGCCACCGCCGAGGGCTGCTGGTGCCTACCTTGCCGTCCTCACCGATGCTGTACACGGCATTCTCGTCACAGCTGAATTCCACAGAGTAGACCTCCCCGGAGTGGGCCTTCCAGCTCATGGCACACTCGTTCTGCTGCATGTCTGAGAGAACAAGACACTCCTTAGCCGCCGACCACACCTGGGAAGGGCGTGCACAGCAGGGCCCCTCACCCTCCATGACGGCTGCTCTAGAGGCCAGGGGCCTCCTGGACCAGAAAGTGCTGACCCTGCCAAGGCCACCTGCCTCCGAGCAGACTCTTGACTGGGCCAAAGGTTGGACTGGGGGTCCTTGGGGACAGCTAGAGCTTACTGGGGGGAATATGTCCTGTAAGACACAGGGATCTTTCCTACCAGACCTCCAAAACTGCCCCCAGGGCACCTTGGGGATCTGTTACATAGGAGTCACCTTATCCCATTTTAGAACCTAGGCCTGTCTCCCTGGGGACAGAGGACAAGCAAGTGAATAGGATGGCACTCTTCTCCTGCGACCTCTTGCATTCCACACAGGTGACAAGGACTCAAGTCAGTCAGCTCACGGCCAAAGGACTACTGAGCTCTGTCCCCTCCCATGTCCACAGACAGTAAGCACTACATGTTGACTGTACGTGGTGGAAGTTTTGAAAGCACTGAGCAAAGTCAAGCAATACAATGCACTTGAAATGGGGCTTCTGCAATGGCCTCAGCTCCAGCCGGGCCATTTAAGGAGGGGACCAGGATTGCCCCAGCACAACTTACGTACCAAAGAGCCGGATGACACCATCGGCCGCCCCTGTGACCAGCAGGTTCCCATTGTGGTTGAAAGCTGTGCAGTTGATGGCGATGGGCTCTGGGTCCAGTGAGAACTGAAGCTATGGATACAAGCAAGAGCACCATGAGCAGACTAGTCCAACGCAGGCCTGCTTCTGAAGAAAGCGATCTGCGCCTCTGTGAAAGCACACTGACTGCCTGGTGTGCTCTTGTGAGAGGTAACGTCATTGGCCTATAGACTCTAGTTCCTGTGCTGAGGCGATAATCCAGGCCAGGGCAGTTACGAGTGACCCGTATCTCAGCTGCCCACGCTTCTCTTCCTCAAGTGGACTCCAAGCTAAGTCTTACTGAATACTCTGGTGCCATGAGGAACTAACAGTACATCAACTGCCTTTCTCTACAGGCAGTCCTGAGTGACAGAGGACACACACATCCCGAAGCTGCTCCAGGCCCTTCCAACAGAGGCCAGCATCTCCACAGGACCTAACAAAGTCACCTCAGAAGATGTAAATAAGGTCTACTAATCTGATAATAATGAGGAATACCATTTCCAAACATACAGAACCCTCCTAGGATTGAAACTGCAAGACCGATGTTAGATGATGTCATCCACACATGGGCATAGCGTTGAGCTGTAAACAAAGGGGCCCTCCAAAACCAAAGACAAGGGGAGCAAAGAGCCCTGCGGACTAGTGAATCCAATAGGCAAGGAACACTCAGAAGCCTGGAGCCCAAAGTGAATGGTCTGACCAAGTCCAGTGTTAAAAAATTCCTACACGCTGTAAAGACTCCAAAGAGCAACATCCTCTGTGCACATTACAGAAAGTGCTAAGAAAATGCACCTCTCTGCCAAGTACAAGCCACAGGCTGGTGTGGGTTTCCAACCAAACTCACAACCCCTATGTAGTCTGAGGATGGATTTCAAAGTTTTCCGTTGTTGGTGGAGCCCCCGGCCACATGGCAGAAGTGAAGACAAATCTTCTTCAGAGAAACACACCTCAACCCAACAAGCCTCAGAGCATCCACAAGGAGAAAGGCCAGAGATGGGAACCTGAAGTAGGAATTCACAGGACATGGGAAGATAACGTGGAGCAGGCATCCAGGGAGCCACAACTGGGTGGGATGACTGCAGAACTTTCAATATTTCAATGTTGAGCAGAATGCCAGAGAGTGCAGGAAGAGGAGACGGCAGCATGACCAAGCCAGTGCGTAAGGATGGCGCTGCATTCTTGGAAGTGAGAAGCAGGACTCGAATGTCCCCACAGGCTAATTTGAAGATCGGGGACAGTGGGGAGAACCTGCTCTGTTAAAGCTGAGGAAGTGATGTCATGAAGACAGCAAAATGAAGCAAAGGAGAAGACAAGAGAGAACCAGAGAAATGTTAACACTGGAAAGAACGTGACTAAGAATTTTCCAGAACTGGTCAAAGACACAAATCCTCTCATATAGGAAACGGAACAAATCCAACGCTGCAGTTTTAATTTTATTTATTTATTGAGGTTGGAAATTTTATTTGATTATTGTTAACATTTTTTCAGGCAGGGAATAGTATATTGGAGGCCAACCTAGAACTCCTGATCCTCCTGCCTCCACCTCCTAAGTGCTAAGTGTACAGACATGCACCACCACACCCAGTTAGAGCTTTTTTCAAACAAAAGCACTTTTTAGCTTAGAAAATCTGAGATACCCAGATCAGATCTTAAAACAGCCACTGAGGAGGGTGAGCCGCACTGAGTACCAGCCTCTTGGTTTGGGCACAGGCTGCCAGAAGAGAAGACAGAGCCAGAGAGTTGGCGGATGGACCCATTTCCAACCCGAATACAGAATTCTAGAAAATATGTACCCTGAGATTCCACACACATAAAGCTTGAAAGCCCGTGGAGCAGAAACCATGGTGTGTGGGGGTATCTGTCCATGTGCCAAGGCACATGTCAAACTCCTAGGAGACCGCAACTCAAAACTCAAGACAGGATATCTGTGAAAGGGGAAGGCAACAGGGACCTTCCGGCCCGTGAGTATAAGGACTATTGGGGCCAACAAGATGGCTCAGTGGGAAAAGGTGCTTGCCACCAAGCCTGAGGACCTGAGTTCAATCACTGGGACCCACAAGGTGGAAGAGAACTGACTCCCACAGGTTGTTTTTTGGTACACACACACACACACACACACATACACACACACACACACATACACACACTTTAAATGTTCTTCAGCTAAAGGAAGTACTGGTGACGTGCTACCTCTAACTGAGGAGTCCACCCCGCTGCTTTCTCATTTTCCTACATTCTTGTCTAAGTATTCAATATTTAAGGGAAAGCTGAAATCCCTAAGTAAACTTAGGGTTATGAATCCTACTAAGATCTTTGAAGGGGGACCACAGAATGCCAGCAGAGAAGCTCAGGACTAAACTGGTATGGAGGACAGTGGCAGAGTCCCCAGAGGGGCCCTGCAGCCGTCCCACCAGGGGGTACTGCAGACAGGTTTAGAATTGGTCCCTAGAGACACTGGAAAATGGTCAGCTGGGAAGTAAGGTGACACTGTGTGAGCGGAGAGGGAGGGAGGCTCTGGGGGGAACACCCAACATCTAAGTGGGGCATATGTGCCAGGGAGTGGAAGTCAAGAATCCAGGGTGGTCTATAGGCTGAGAGGCCTGTGAGATGTCCCCAGTGGGCCCACAGCCTGTTTCCACAAGCAGAAGCACAAAGGTGCAGCCCACGCATCTAGAAATCGGTCCCTCTTAGACAAGGACCCTCGAGTGCTGGGGACACCAGAGCAAGGTGGGCACTGTAGGCACTCGAGACTTCTAGGCACTGAAATGAGTCACTTCAAGGAGCACCACCGCTCCAAGGAGCACCACCGCTCCAAGCAGGTGAAGTAACATCACTTCTCTCCAGGGCTACGGTAACCACCGCCAGAACTACTACTATTCTGGAGGGGACAGGTCCTCAGCTCCAGGGAGGTGGGCCATGGCTAGTCTCCCTGCCAGCTGTCACCTCTGTCCTTGGTACTTCTGGCTGCTCCCGTGATCCCCATGCAGCTTTAGGTCTCTAGTGGGTGGGAGAAAGACTGGAGCCATCTCCTAAGACGTAGGCTATCTAGCCTGCTGGTGGGTTCTGGGTAACCTAAGTCTATGGCAAAACAGTATTGCTCATAATCTGCCCAACTAGGGCATGATACTTTTCAGCACTTAAAACCTGGGTAAGTTCTCGCAAATCAAAATCCTCAGGTGAAAGCACCAGGGAGACAATAGTCCCCAGAAACACAGGGAGTGTGGGCAGCCGCCCTCCACACAGGGTGCCCTCCACAGGGCAACATGCCCAGCCCCAGGAGATCCGCAGGCGGTCCTGTACCTGCTGCTTCATGGTTTTTGTGTCCCACAGCAGCAGCTTGCCAGGAACCTGGTTCATGCCTTTGCTGCCAATATCCAGGGCCGAGGAGTCCACCTGGGAGGTGAGGCTCGGAGCTGCAGCTGAACAGACGAAAGAAGCCCCATTGGGGCTGCAGGCAAGAGACAGGATTCTGCAACACACACAGGCTGGGGTCAGATGGTCACTACCACAGGCCCTGAGATGAATCCCACTCCAGGAGGTGAGGCTCATAGAGCAACAGCAGCAACCTGAGGCCGTATAGTACACGGGGCGGCTCCTGCTCACCTGGGCATGTCATCATTGATGCTGATTTCACAGAGGTTCTTCTTGGCTTCTGTATCATAAAGACGCACCGTCCCCACACCACTGCCCAGCAGGAGCTGGAAGGAGAAGAGGCAGGAGACTGAGGAGGACAGCACAGGGGTCAGGGAGGACCACCATGGTGAGAGAGGCCAGGACTGTTACTGGATGGTGTGGTGCTCGATAGGCTGTATGGGAGAGCTCCTTACCCATTTATCCAGGCAGCCCGGAGACTCTGGCTACATTGGGAGGGGCTGGAGAGATGGCTCACTGGTTAAGAGAATTGCTCTTCCAGAGGAGCTGGGTCTATTCTCAGCACCTAGATAGCTTTTCACAACCATCTAAACTGCAGTCCCAGGCTCTGATGCCCTCTGCTGCCTCCTCAGGCACCAAACACAGATGTGGTGCACAGACATACATGCAGACAAAATATAAAGATTTTGTTTTGTTTTTTTTGAGACAGGGTTTCTCTGTGTAGCCCTGGCTGTCCTAGAACTTGTTCTGTAGACCAGGCTGGTCTCAGACTCAGAGATCTGCCTCCTGAGTGCTGGGATTAAAGGTGTGTGCCATCACCGTCCACCTGGTAAAATTTTTTTTTAAAGAATGTCATGAAGACATCAAAGCCAACTTGAACAGACACAAAACCGCAGGTCATCTGCTTTGATCTAACTCTGGTCTGAGTGTCCTGGCAGCCTGGTCCCCAGTATTTTGATGAGAAAGGGGCAGGGCACTGAAGAACGCAGAGCAAGCTCGGCATGCAAAGTGTCACTTACCAGCCTGTCTCGCTTGGTGGCCCACTCCAGAGAGAGCAGCGGTGACTTAGAAATGGAGGATGCTTTGGTCTGCATGATGGGGTTGAAGGACCACACTTTGATGACCCCATCTACGTCTAAGCTGGCGACTCTCCTACCAGAGCAGTCCACTCTGTGACAGACAAAGGGCGGGGTTAGTGTCCTGGCCTCATGCTCTGAGGCCAACAGTGATACCATCACTCTCCCAACTTTCCAACGGCATTAACAACTAATGCTCAACGCCTGCACTCAAAGGATATGTGTAAACCGCTCTAGAAACATTCATTTGTCCAAGAAATACTATCCGACACCAGAAACACAGCTCATCTTTCTGATAAAAGTAAGTAAAGATACTGCATTAGCCCGCTGAACTGACTCAGATCCCTGGAGCCCATGTAAGTGTGGAAGAACCAGTTCCCAATAGCTGCCTTTGATCTCTATGTGCAAGCATACATTTACACACACACCAAGCACACATATGCACAATAAGAAATACACCCAAATGGAATACCGATACACACTGTGCCATGCAAGGCTGTGCCGGGAACATGTGAGATGAGCAGCGGCAGAGTGTGCCCTCAGGGCACCTGCCATCTGAGATTTGGGGCATCTCCCATTAGGCTCCAAATCAACCCAAGGGCCAAGCACAGATCAGGGCTGTCCAAACATGAAACTGTCTATGCCTTGAGGGCACATGCCCTTAGTGGCTGTTCTTCAAGGCCACGCTTTCACTATGCCTACCTAAATACACACTTACACGTGATTGCCATAAAGATGGGTGGAAAATTATGAGTGGTTTGCTTATGGACTCTCGAAGGACAACACTGTTTGCACTGAAAAGGACTGATGCTTTCTTGTGTATCAAAAGGTAACTGGGAAAGGGTTGAATATGATAAAAATAAAAGTATGTAATTCTCCAAGAAAAAAAAAATTCCACACAAACACTAACATAAAGCAAACAAAACCGAACGGTCTGAGGGAGACCACTACAACAGTGGTGTCCAGTCCAGCAGGACTCCACTAGCCCTCTCAAGGACACTTCCTGCTACCAACGTTCTCACACACTGCCTAAAATCCCAGCCCCCCACCACCACCCCTGGGCCCACCTGCAGTGCATGATGGATGAATGGTGCTCCCCATACTCCTCCTGGCTCAGCACTATGAAGGGCTGCTCGGGGCGGCCTCCCTCAGAGCCTGCTGTGGACACCCGGGCCAGTGGCTCTACTGGCCCCGTGTGGAGTTCCAGGCAGGGCTCAGCTTCTGGGCCACTGCCTTCCGTCTTCTTCTCTGTGCACTGTGACCAGCAAAGCAGGGACATGTCAGCTTAGAAAGGGTCTCCTTCACCACAAGAACACACTATTTGACTACAGCTGGTCACTGCACTTGAGGTCAGCTCGGAGCTTCGAGAGCTATGCACAGTTCCCCTGGGAGAGTAGGGTGCCTGCTTCCTGAAAACTGCGATCTCCTCAAGGCCCTGGTTGGGGAGAGGGCTGGCCTTGCCCTCTCTAATGAGACTCAGCATGACTGTGTCTTGGTGTAGTCCAGACAGAGGGTAGTGTCTCCGTCAGGGTTACTATCGCTATGATGGAACACCATAACCAAAGCAAGTTGAGGAGCAAAGGGTTTATTTGGCTTGTGCTTCCACATCGCTTTCCAAAATCAATAGAAGTCAGGACAGGAACTCAAACAGGGCAGGGTTCGGGAGGCAGAAGCTGATACAGAGGCTATGGAAGGGTACTGCTTACCGGCTTGCTCCTCATGGCTTGCACAGCCTGCTTTCTTATAGAACCCAGGACCACCAGCCCAGGGACAGCACCACCCACAATGACCTGGACCCTCCCCCATGAATCACTAATGAAGGAAAAAAAAATATGCCCAATAGCAGGGGTTCTCAACCTGTGGGTCTTGACCCTCATGGGAGGTCACATAGCAGATAGCCTGTATATCAGATATTTACATTATAATTCATAACAGTAGCAAAATTACAGTTATGAAATAGCAATGAAATACTTTTATGGCCGGGCGGTGGTGGCACATGCCTTTAATCCCAGCACTCGGGAGGCAGAACCAGGCGGATCTCTGTGAGTTCGAGGCCAGCCTGGGCTACCAAGTGAGTTCCAGGAAAGGCACAAAGCTACACAGAGAAACCCTGTCTCGAAAAACCAAAAAAAAAAAAAAAAAAAAAAAAAACTTTTCTGGTTGGGGGGTCACCACAACATGAGGAACTATATTAAAGGGTCGCAGCATTAGGAAGGTTGAGAACCAATGCCCTACAGGCCTGCCTACAGCCCAATACTATGGAGGCGTTTTCTCAACCGAGGCTCCCTCCTCTCAGACGACTCCAGCTTGTGTCAAGTTCACACAAAACTAACCAGCACACCTGACCTCTTGACAACTTGACACACAAACACATCACTGTTAAACCACAACCTTTCCTTTCTTGGTCATCCCCACGATCACACATTAATAAAGACATCACAATATAAAACATTTTATAAACTTAAAAAGTCCCACAGCCTTACAAATTGGAACACTTTAGAAGTTGTCTCTTTAAAAATATCTGGCCTCTTTTACAATCCAAAGTCCTGTAAAATTCCAAAATCTCTTTTTTAAAACTTTAAAGTCTCATAGCTGTGAGCTCCTATAAAATCAAAAACAAATTAAATACTTTCTTCCTTCAAGAGGGAAGAACCAGGGCACAGTCACAATGTGAACAAAGCAAAACCAAAATCCAACGGTGTAAATAATTCAATGTCCAACATCTGGGATCCACTCATGATCTTCTGGACTCCTCCAAGGGGCTTCTCTGGCTCTGCCCTCTGCAACACACACAGCTGGTCTTCTAAGCTCAGGCAGGCTCCACTCCACCACTGCGGTTGTTCTTAGTGGTTGTCCCATGGTACTGGCATCTCCAAATTGCTGGGGTCTCCTGCTACAAATAGCCTCTCCTGGGCTCTCTTCATGGTGCCAAGCCTCAACTTCTCTGTGTGACCCCTTCAATCACAGGGCTTCAGCTGCTACTGAGGCTGCACCTTCACCAATGGCCTCTCCTGGCCTCTCACAGTGCCAAGCCTCAGCTGCTCTCCATGACCACTTCATGTCTTCAAAACCAGTACCACCTGGGTGGCTCTTATCTACCAAGTTTGGCTACCAGACCAACGTACAACCTTGGTCACCTCTGGACCACAGCTTCTGGTGGTGACTCTCAGGAAACACTTCCCAGAAGATTTCACCTCAGTGATGCCGGTCTTTTCTTAATCACTGCTAATTTCTCAGCTCGAGCTGAGCAAAGGTGTCTGTTCAATGGTGTCAGTCCCTTGTAAATCCCAGCTAACTCTTTAGCCCCAACTGAGCAGAACCACATAATTCATAATTCAAAATAACAAATGTTCAATGGCCCTGACAGTCTTTAAGTAACTGTCAAATTTCCTTCTGAAACTTCACAGGCCAGGCCTCCACGGTCTGCATTTCTCTCAGCATTCATTTCTTCCAAGCTCCCACAGAACAGCTCACCAAGCTTTGAACACTTGATGGATCTTCTTGTCCAAAGTTCCAAAGTTCTTTCACAATCCTCCCAAAAATAATATGGCCAGATCTGTCATAGCAATAGCCCACTATCCTGGTACGAGTTTCTGTCTTAAGTTTACTATTGCTGGGATGAATCACCATGACCAAAGCAAGTTGGGGAGGAGAGGGCTTATCTGGCTTCCACATCTCACTGTTCATCATGGAAGGAAGTTAGGACATCTCAGACAGGGCAGGAACCTGGAGGCAGGAGCTGATGCAGAGGCCATGGGAAGGTACTGCTTGACATAAAACTAACCAGCACAGGTAGGGAAGAGTTTAACAGAGTTGACTCTGGGTAAGCCCCTGTGCTGAGTGACTCAGTTTATCCCTGACATACGTCCAGATGATGATGGTACCACCCCACTTACAGTTGCGGACACTGGACTGAGGCAGAAGCTAGGCACCTTAGGGCACTGGCTGGCAGAGAGGAGAACCTGGCTGTGAAGGCAGATCTGTTGAAAGGCCTTGGCAGTGTGCCTATGCCAGCCAGCATCTCTTCCTCATGAGGGGACCACGGAAACTGAGGCCAATGGTCAGGCATGAAGAGAGAGGCCTGACGACCTCCGCAGCAGTCCAGCATCTACCTCCCTGGGCACCAAGAGTCCTTCACCACAATCCTTTAAGTGAACAACAGGGACCAACCGGGAGAAAGCATCCAAAAGGGTGAGCCAGTAAGTCACTTGGGCTTTTGGCAGAAACAGCTCACACTATCAGCAAGAGCAGATGCTGTCTCACATTCTCAGAGCAAGAGACCGGCTATAGCATCTAACAGAGCAAGGACATGGCTGTCAGCACAGCAGCCACTCAGCAGGGACTCCGGGGAAGCAGAAGAAAGACGCTATGGGCCACTGTGTCAGACTTGAGGAGATCACGTCCCAGGCCCCATGCCATGCTACCACACACAGGTCCCCCATGGGAAGGACTGGTATAGTGGGGTCCTCAGAACTCAGAGACCTTTCTGGCCCCTCTTGAGGAAATACTACCAGGAGAAAAGCAGGCAACACAGAACCCAAACACCAGTGTGATAATAACCAACCAGGCCAGAGCAGGCCCTCCCTGCCAGCAGAACTCAGAGGAACCCCGAGGGGTCCTCAGCAGCCTGGGCACCCTATACCTGGGAAGAGGAGGTGGAAAGCAGCTCCCTCCTCTCCTTGCCATGGTCCTGCAGACGCCGTTGGCGCTGATGCGTCCAGCTGGCCTCCCCAGGCGCTGGCCCGCTCAGAAGGCTCTTCCCATCCTTGGCCCCGGGCACTGGGTCCTTGACCTTGGAAGCCTAGAGAACAAGAAGCAGGATGTGAAAAGTCTCTTCCAGGTTGTCCAGGCAGTGACTCTGGACCAGGAAGGATGCAAATGCCAGGGAGCAACTTCTCTCCTCACCAGCTCTCAGGACCAGACTGAGCTCCTCCTTGCCAGGTCACCTGCTGGCCTCAGCCTGCACTCTCACCCGGACAGAAGCAGAGAGAATCCTTTCTATCCACCAGGAATTATCAACATTTGTTACAGTGAAGGAACCCAGTACTTACTAGTAGGCCAGGCCCCACACTGGGGAATATCAGCATTTCTATGTAACAACATTTAGACAATGTTAAGTACACACACACACACACACACACACACACACACACACGCACGCACGCACGCACGCACGCACGCGCGCGCGCACACACACACACACAGAGCAGCCAATCTCCTCTACAGTGGAAAAAGAAACACAGTAAGTCTTGTTTGGGGCCAACTACAGGACTAAGCTGGCTATTGTGAACAAATAATGAAATGGACGAGGGGCGGGATCAGTGGCAGGGTATTTGCCTAGCAGGCAAGAAGACTTGGGTTCAATCTCAAAAGCAGCAAAATAAAACAAACAAAAAAGCCAGAACCACTAAATCATTTGGTTTAAAAACGACTAAACCACCAGGCATTTTTAATAGAACTTATCTAGAAACGCAAGGATTTCTGTGTAAGATAAATTAGAAAGGAAAGGCAATGATATTTTCCTAGGATTTTTTTTCACACCAAGAGTGATAAGGTCCAAGTCTATAGCAAAGAGATGAATGTAGTAATTCACACCCACTCCACGACATCACTCCCTTCCCATTAACAGAGGGAGGTGAGGATAACAGTTAGCCGGGAGCGCTGGGACACCATGGTGTCCTCGAGTGCCAACCTTCACCACACAGAACTACGGGTCTATTTCCTGACCCAGAGGGCAAAGAGTAACTCCCAGAAGTTGTCCCCTGACCTCTATACATGTGTTGCAGTACACGCATGCACATGACTATCTGTCTGTCTCTCTTTTCCTCTCTCTCTCTTTCATACACACACACACACATACACACACACACACACATACACACACACACACACACACACACACACACATTTTAATTTTTTTTAATCTGAATTGAGATTCCATTTTATACACATCATGCTGGCACCAGCTCCGGGGTTGGGCACCAGATGCTGCGGGTAAAGCTATGGAGAACCAGGAACTCCCATCCACTCCTGATGGGAAGTGAGAAAACCCAAATGGAGACGCTAGGGAAGACAGAGTTCTTTATGTCACCCTTTCAACTGGTCAGTGAAGTAGGTAGGAAGTGGGTAGGAACAACACAGCTAAAACATCAGTGAGAATGAAGCCATTCATGCTACAAACACCGTCAATCAAATTCCTACAATGCAGGCTGAGATGGAGTCCCTGGACCGACAGGGCCCTAGCGTGACAGGTGCTGGAAGAACTGTGTACTACTCGATGATGACACCTGCCACCAGGACATTCAGCCCTTCCGAGAGTTTCTTTCAACCATCCAGCTCCCGTCATACTATAATCCCCATCTGACAGCAGCCGGAAGCCTGCCGCGGTGCCGGCTACCGACGGCTAACAGTGAGTGCAGGCACTGATGGTGAGGTGAGGCTGCAGGGCCGGCGAGGGTCTGTCAGGACAGCTCTGACATCAGCCACTCTCGCTCTAGGACAGGCTGGCTGTTCCCTAGCCACCAAGCTGAAGACCAAAAGCATTTTGGGTTTCATTTTTCAGGCTTCAGAATATTTGCAGACATATTCATATACTTTTTATGCACACAGCATAGGGATAATTTTATGTAACAGTTTTAAAGGTCTGGGGATTTAGTGGTAGAGTGCTTGCCTATCATGAGCACAGTCCCGGATTTGGCACCTAGTACTGGAAAACAAATAAAACAAAAACAAACCCCACCCTGGATAGTTCACATTCCACATTCCTGGACTACAGAGGCCTGACCTATATAAGGAGAACGTCTGAGGGACTATTTTGCTGACAATTTCATTTAACAGAAAGTAAAGGAAAAGATCAACTACACTGGGCCCATCACGGACTTACAAGAGAAGCTGGCTGGCTACGCTCACGTGACAAAATGTCTTGAGGAAAAGGTGACTCGGCTAGGGTGGGTGAAGGAAACGGGATCCCAGTACAGGGAGAGACGGGCTGCGGCTTTGGGAACATAGCTCAGAACATCCAGAGAAAAGAAGAGATTTTTAAAAGGAAAAAGGTACCCATGTGTGGGACAGCAGATCTGAGGGAAGAAAAGCTGGTTGCTGGATGTCCAAGAAGAAAGCAAACGGTTACAGGAATGAGTGGTGCATTCAAGTCATAAAGAGTAATGCAAACCTACCCGAAAGTGTGGGAACAGGGGCTGCAGAGATGCCTCCGCCACACAGGCGTGAGGATCTGAGATGAGCCCTACCACCCACATTTGAAAAATAAAATACAATAAAGCCTGGTGTGGACGTGTGTGCTTATGACCCCAGTGCTGGAACAGCAGGGACAGGAGATCCCGGGGCTCGCCGTCCTATTCAGTGAGTTCCAGGCCAGGTGAGAGACCCTGTCTCAAAAAGAGGTGGATGGCACCTGAGGATTGACACCCAAAGTTGTCCTCTGGCTTCCATGTACACACATGTACACCTGCACACACACGCACCTGCACACACATCAGCAAAGTACTAGGTAAGTTAAGTCACAGGCTGTGCAGAAGCCCTGACAATAATAAGCTGAAGACATGGCTAAGGACTTGGTGTGGAGCAGAAGAGCAAAGAAAGGAAGGGTCTGTTAAGGGTTAAGATTGTGTAGCCGACTGATAACAGCTAAGGCAGAAAGAAGCACGTCTCCTCTGTGGCTTTTTTCCTCCTCTCCTTGCACATGGAGAATTTCTTATCAACTGTACTCATGACTGTTTCCCTCCAGACAAAAAGAGAGACACTTGCTGGTCTGCTATAAGCCTTAGAGAGCAAGAACGGTACGCTACACCACTCAGACATGGCCCATGTGAATTCCAAGGATTAGAAAGGTGCCGATAGCTGTGGATGGGCCCTGGGAAGACACGTGCCAGTGAGAGAAAGTGTCTGCTTCTAAGATGGGCTTGGGAAAAATGGTGTGAGGAGGGGGTCTGTTCAAGTGGGGGGCACTGCTGAGGATAAGGTCTGCTGTGGTCACATGCTTCTTCAGATAATGATCTGAAGCCACAGAACAGTTGCCGAAAAGGCAGGCACCAACAGCCACATCACAGCTCTAGACGGCTGCCTATCTCATGCCCCGTCTGTGTTATGCATGGACCACAGGGTACCCTGCCTCTGCACAAGAAGGGAGGGAGAGAGCCAGTGCTCTCCTCTGCTCATTTATTCCCAGTAAGCAGTGTCCTTCCCTCTTTCAACGTGTGGTGCTAAGGGGGCTCAATTCAGATGGTACGGAGGCTGCAGATTCTCTGGCTGGGTCAAGAGCCCCCCTAAGACCTCCCCAGTCAATGCAGAGCACCCCGCAGGAAGACCCAGAGAGGTAGTGGCTCAGGTGTAAAGACACTTGTCACAGAACCCCAATGACCTGAGTTAAGTCCCCAGAACTCACGGTGGAAGGAGACAACTGGTTCCTGAAAACTGTCCTCTGACCTCCACACATGTGCCACGGTGTGTGTTCACATGCACATGCACACGCACACGCACACACACACACACACACACACACACAATAATAATAATATACAGACATATATCATAATATATATTTATATAACATTTTGTATCATAGATAACATAATATACATTATATTTTATAATATAATATTATGATGATAATAATAATTTTTATCTTTAAAAAGAAAAAAAAAAACCCAGCAGGAAATAAAAAGGGATCATTCCCTCACAAGTCAGGAAGGCATGGGGGTCGTCCAATATATTACCACACCAGAGCCCCGAAACTTCTATTTTCCAAAATGAAAATACAAATGGGTATTAACAAATGGGGACACAGTAAAATAAGAAGAGGGGCCTTTCAACAAAAGAGTCATTGATACCAAGAGAACATGGGCCTAAGTGTCACCTCTCAGCTGTGGCTGGGGACGAGAAGACAGTGTCCTTCAACACTAACTGTGGTGGGCACAAGATACCGATACAGCAGGTACCTGTGGGAGGCAGCTGTTGATGAAGAACTTTAGTAAGGAGGTAAATGTGTGTCTATATGGCCATAAATGTGTGCAATTGTTTTCCATGACATCACTAGTCACTGGAAGTTTTAAGGACAAACCTCCTAAAAATCCTAACTAGTGGATGGGGCTGGGGAGATGCTCAGGGGTTAAGAACACTTGCTGCTCTTGCAGAGAACACAGGTTCAGTTCCTGGCACCCACAAAAGGCCTCACAACCGTCTATAACTCCAGTCCCAGGGTATCCAACACCCTCTTCTGGCCTCTGCAGGCACCAGGCATGTATGTGTTGCACATACATACTTGTAGGTAAACATACATAAAACAGGCCTTAAAAACAAAAACCCTAACAAGTGGATTGACATTAACATTCAAATGGTCTAAATTCTATCCAGTCATAATCTGCCTGGCTCCCAACAGTTCAGAAGAGGTGTCTGTAGCCTGTCTTTTGTGATTTGCTCCTTATGGAGACAGACACACGGTGACTTATCAGTGCTTCAGAACATACAGAAGGACTCCAAAACCACACAGTTCTTCTTAGAGAGCTGTCCAGCTTTGGTGGGAAACAGGTCTCATCTGAAGGCCAAGGTCATCCAGAAGACAGGGTCTCATAGCACACACACTGTAGAAAGGCACCCTTTCCCATCCTGCCCAGCTCCATGGACACAGGCCCAGGCCAGCTGTCCTTAGCACAGGAGTCTCAGTGGGGAAGAGGGAATTTGCAGAGGTTGAGGGTTCTTTACGTGACAGCCAAATAGGGTAATTGCCACCTGCTGCCCCCTGACTCACTGAGTGGGTGTGAACAGCCCAGAATTACTGCTCAAGGGAAGGATGCAGCAGAGCAGAAGCCCCAGCCTACCCACTGTTGTTGGCAATTGTTGGCTCTTGCAGTTACAGAGCCCAAAAGACTTTGGGAACTGAGGTTTATAGGTACCCCCCTCACTCCCAATTCTGCCTCCAGATTTCTACTGAAACCCTGCAGAGTGTGTGTCCACAATGGTATGAAGCCAGATGTCACGGCTCTGCCCTGTAATCGCAGCACTCAGAAGGCTGAGGCAGGGGGATTGCCAGAGTTTGGGGCCAGCCTGAGCTACAGTGTGGGACTCCATCTCATTAATAATAACGATAGCAACAATAACAAAAATTCTATGACCATTTCAGTAAGAGTGATCATGATTTGCATGACCTGTCACGAGCAGGCAAACTGCTGTGAGTAAAATTTACAGCACTCTATGTAAATAAACTTCAAGTAGGAAAGTCTAATAACTCCATATGTCGCTCACGTAACACTTAAATAGCATTTGTGTTTTCTGTGTGCTCGTCCTTTAACAGCAGAGAAGGAAAAAGAATTCTGGGATGGTGAGGAAAGGTGGAGCCTAACACGCCCTGGCCCAGCAAGCTGGTGTAGAGCCCGCCAGTGCCTTCGGAGTCCACAGGGACATACTGTCACATCACAGGAAGTGCCCCCACCACGTACTGCATTTGACAGCGTTGAGAGAGACAGCTAGCTACAGCACTGTCTGCACATCACTTACGACAAAAGGACAGAGACATCAGAATGTCATCATCCCTCCCTCCCTCCCTCCCTCCCTCCGCGCCCCCCCAAGGGAGGAGCTCTGTATGGGAGGGATATCGTCATGGCAACCGGAGTAAACAGAGAGTGGGGTGGACAGAAAAGCTCAGGACACTGGGAAAGAGAAGGGTAGCTCTAAACAAGAAGCCCCCTTCTGTGTGGCCTGGGGGACAAGCTAAGGTCACCAAAGGTGAGTTAAAGGGCTTGTACTAAGAGCCACCGCAAGCAAATGCCCAGCTTAGAGAGCAGTGAGAGTCACAGCACAGGAGACTCTAGTCTGATGTGCAGCAGGACAGGGGAGAGGGGTGACCCTGAAATCTACTTCCAGCTCTAAAACCCTGTCATTCCCTGGAACCTCAAATCTACAAGCTATTTTTAGAACTGAAGCAAATGCTGAGCCTAAATAACCTACCATCAATTGGAAACAGCAAATGGGGATATTGGGGGGACGGCTCAAAGGGTTAAGTGCCTCCCACGGGAGCATGAGGACCTGAGGTCAGCTCCCTAACACCCATGGTGAACTCCAGGCTCAGTAAGAGACACTGCTCAAAAAATAAGACACTTGATGCTAATCTCTGTCCTCAATATACACACACATACACCCACACACTCATGTACACGTGTACTGCAAAGAGACACATACATACAAAAAATTAAAAATAATAATCATAGAAAA
>CABHPH010135168.1:2290-38478 GCA_902168325.1 Peromyscus nudipes
CCCCACCCCTTTTCTCTCCAGCATCATCAGCTCCCCCTCTCCATGGAATCACTGTTGTCAACACAGAAACAATATTACTGTTTCTTTTGTCCTTAAACATAGTTAAATCTCCCCAAACTCCCATGGCTCGAAACCCCTTCTTCTGCTCCTGCTATTGGCGCAGCAGAATTTAAAGCACTCTGTCCTGGTTTACAGCGGCTCTTCCGGAGGTTTTCCAGAACTCCTCCAGATTAACTCCAGGATGACATCATTTCTTACCGCTCATGTCCCTGGTCTGTCAGCGGCGTCGGGCACGGCTGCTGATCCCTTTCCCTCCTAGAAAGCACTGTCCCCAGGCTTTGTCCACTTGCTTTTGTCACCGGTCTCTGTTGCTGATTCTGCCTCATCTTGAGGCCTCTAAAGTCCATGTTCAAGGGCCTACAGCACAGTATTTGGACTTCTTTCTACTCCTATTCCTAAATTCTCACAGCCATAAACACTGTCTCTGTACCAGCGAGTCCCCGGATTTATTTTTCTAACCAGAAAATTTCCCCTGAATTCCACATCCAAGCTACATACACATTCAGCGTCTTCACTGAATTCTCCTTTCTTCCAAACTAGCTCTTCTTGGAATCATCCTCTTCAGTTAATGGCAACACTGTTCTTTTTACCCCAGTCAAAACTCTCAGCGTCAACCTGAACCACATTCTTCAACTCAACCTTCTAAATAAATACAACATCATAGGCCAGTCAGTGATGGCACAAGCCTTTAGTTCCAACACTCAGAGGCAGAGGCAGGCAGATCTCTGTGAGTTCGAGGCCAGCCTGGTCTACAGAACTAGTTCTAGGTCAGCCAGGGCTATTACACAGAGAAACCCTGTTTTGAAAAATAAAATAAAATAAAATAAAATAAAACATCCATTGAATAGAATATGACTTGGCAACATAAAAGTAACTAAGTTATGCAACAATGTGGATGGTCTTTAAAATACTGTTCTGTGCTAAAACAAAGTAAGGCAAAGGAGAATACACATGATATAATCCCATTTGAGTGAAGCTCCCGACGAGCACGCTCACCTCTACTGACGGAAAGCAGATCAGTGATTGCCTAGCCCAGGGCTTAGGAGGTGGGCATCTGAAAGGGAAGCAATCTTTTGGAGTGATAAAAATATTCCATATAAGCAGGGCGGTGGTGGCACACACCTTTAATCCTAGCACTCGGGAGGCAGAGCCGGGCAGATCTTTGTGAGTTCGAGGCCAGCCTGGTCTACAGAGCGAGTTCCAGGAAAGGCGCAAAGCTACACAGAGAAACCCTGTCTTGAAAAAAAAAAATTGTTCCATATGTTGACTGTGGTGGCAGCTATATGTAAATAAACTGACCAAAACCTACTGAATTATATGAGACATATATTTTTAAATGTCTTTTATCTGAATGTCTTTTTAAAATTGTCTATTATTATATGTTTCAGTATAGGTGTAACATGAATGCACATTTGATGGAGGGAGTTCAGGCATGCCACAGCACGTGTGAGGAGACCAGAGCACACCTTTATGGAGTTGGTTCTCTCCTCTCACCTTGAACTGGGCCCCAGGGATCAAACTCATCAAGCTTTTGCAGCAAGAGATTTTACCCACTGAGCCATCACCTCATCAGCCCCTCATGCATAAATGTTATTTCATGTTAATTATCCACCACCAGAGTTGATTAAGCACACATACAATCTGACGACTTTTTGCTACCTCCCTACCCCACTGGTACAGTATGGAAACCGTCACTCTTTCTCTCTTCTTGTCTACAATAGCCTCCTAAATGGTTTCCTGGGTCTGTGCCCCTCTGCACCTTATTCTCAACACAGTGGCTGGAGCAACCCTGTAAAATATGACTCTCATCATGTCACTCTCTGATCAAAATGTCCTAATGTTCTTTCATGACAATCAAATTCTATTTTATTTTATTTTGGTAATAGGGTCTCACTCTGTAGCCCAGGCAGGCTTGAAACTCACTCTGTAGACCCTAGTTCTAGCCTGACACAGGAAAAAGATTACACTCAAATATGTTATGACACTATATATCAACCTGGATTTGCTTTTAATTCTCATCAGCAATTTAAGATCAAAAAGAATACCATAAAATTTAAGCACTACCAGACACTGAAATGTTTCCTATCAAATTTGCAGATTTTCTTCTAAGCAAGTGTCGCTAAGTGTGAACTAACCTTCCTGATCATCTAAACCAATGAATAGTCTTAAGTTCTTTGTACAAACTCACGCTGCTTCACACCCTCCAGATGCTACAACAGAAAACAAACAATCTGACAGTCTGGAAACTTAGGGTTCATTTTCAAAATTCTTATTTATCTTTATCATTTAAACAATGTCTTCTTTTATCAGCAAGCCACATAAGTACAAAAATGCTAAGGAGATCAGTTTAACATGAATAATTTAAGGTAAGGTAGAGGGGCCTGTGCTCAAGAGCCAAGGCTCTCTTTCCACCAAGCAAACAAAGGTGCTCTAGCCCAGAAGGGACTCCCCAGTAGCCGCAGAACCCTGTGCTGCAGCCCCCCTGCATCCAGCAGCTCCTACTAGAACTGCAGTGAAGTATTCAACTTTGTTTGAGTAAAGAGTCCCAGTTACCTGCTTTGGCTTATAAGCAGCGTTGCATATTTAACCTAAAAACCAGGGCTGCTTTATGATTAAAAGGTTTTATGAAGTCAAATGGAATGGAAATTTCCAGGGGAGCACCATTACTTAAGCAGTTCTAAACAAGTAATATTCTAAAGCACAGTTAATATTTACAGATAAGCATGACGACACATTAGAAATGTCACTGTGGCGTACACTGGCCTGGCTTTACTGTTCATAGGCAGCATCTTTCATTGCTACATGTCAATTTCCTAAGCAAGACAATGAAGAAAACAACTACAGTACACTGCCTAGTGTAGGACAGCAGTGGCCTAAACACATTTGCATAGCATATATGGTCACCAGCAGACCTCACAACCCACAGTTCTAAACTGTAACTGTGCTTAGTATTCATTCACCTTGATGTAGCTGGCAACCATAACAGTGATAATCACTTACAGGTTCAGAGAAAAGTGCTAACATCTCCAAATAGTCTCATTTCTAAGTTTTCTGGATTGCTTTAAACTTAAAACAGAGGTTGTTCTGGATAGGCAAAATAAAAAAAAAATAATAATAAAAAAAAAAACAAAAAAAAAAACACCAGCACCAAAACTAACAGGCACTCCTAACAGACGACAGGGTCATTAGGACCAGATCACTAAGATCAGCTTTGACTCGCTGGTTTAGAGCCTCCAAAGCAAGATGAAATGTGAATGATCATACAGTACCTTACCCTTTTTACCGGTGAGCCATAGCATGCAATGCCGAAACATAGCAATGGCAGATGGCATTGGAGTTATTAACTACGGAAAGGATAACAGCAGAGGAATGATGGCTGGCAGACAAGACACAGAAATGCAGATGGAATGAATACCAACTTGGAATTCTTGAAGCAGAGCACAACCTTTTAGGCAAAGGCTGCCTCTAGCTTCAATTGAATTTACATTTTGAGCTTCACAAGGACAAACACTGCAGCCTTCACATTCAGTCTTTAGACTCTTCATGCAGAAGCAGAAGCACACTTCTCGATAAAGAAGATCAGCAACCTTCTGTAAGCACAAGCCAGCAGCAGCAGCAGCCCATTACTCTTGCTTCTCACTGATTTTTATCCTTTAAATTTTTAATCTCCAATTGCGGCCAGATCCACAGTCGTTTCAAATTAATGTGCATCCACTGCAGATACAAATCCCTGCCTAACCTGCAGTACCACTTCATCCAGAAGGTTCCTGTGCACTCGTTCATGCAGAATCAGTTGCAAAACCATTCAAGTCATTCAGCAAACAACCCACGAGAGAAGGGAAGAAGAAGCAGGCGGGACCATGAAGGGAAAGAATCTCTCCTTTCAGCTCACCCTGGAAGTGGAAGGTTTTCTGATCAACAGTTATTGTGAAGGTGCTGTCGTCCTCATCGTCTATACCAATCACAGCTCCCTGTGAAACAAAGAGCAAAATCCCAATAAGGCAAACAATGACATCAGCAATATTCACTACTGCTCCAGCCCTGGAGTACCCGAAGCACCGAGGACACTGGAAGCCGGCTAGCCGGAGCAGAGAAATCCGAGAACCTTGTTTTGCTTAAGGAGGAAGAACTAACTAACGGAGAAGGGCTGGCGGGACGCCTTAGTAGTACCCTGCACGGAGACTTTCCATGCCTTGCGTAAGGGACATGGATGCAGTGGGAGGGGACAAACACAGAAGCTGACTCTGGAATCTGCTTAACAGCCAGCCACGGAGCCCTTGTGAGCTTTAAATTGCTCTCTAAAATGGGAGTCAGAAACGTACACCGCCCCAGGTTGTTGTGCGGTTCAAAGACAGCAGGTGCTCTTCATCAGGCTACTTCTGTATGGTGCTTGTTAGTGCAGAAACACCAGCTGACATTTGCTCCAAAACACTGTCCAATGGCCAGATGCTCCCACAGCCACTGTGCTTTGGTGGGCGCTGCAGTTCACACTGAGTTACTGTGTGCTCCCATGTCTGCCTCCTCCCACTAAACTGCTGTGAGGTTTTGGGGACCCAGGACAATTTTACTTATTTTGACACACGGCACTCAAGTTAGAAAACATGACTTTCAGAATGCAGAGAGAGGGCAGGGAGCTACATTAGTTGGCTGTTTCGGGAACTTTTAACATTTTTTTATATACAACTATATGCATCCTATTCAGACACCCAGAATTAACAGGGGGGGCGGGGGGCTACACAAAATCAAAGTCTACTAGGCACTGTTCTCAAGGAATCAATATCTCTTTGTACATCCCAAAGGGGCTAGAGAACAAACACACCACACTACAGAAGTACATTACTCTCACACAGTCCATTATTAGATACCTTAACATGAAGGGTCAAAAGAATGGAGGGAAAAACAAACAACAACCTCATCACATGAAAACAGTGGTACGTAGGGTAATTACTATTATCTCAAAAATATTAAGAACTAAGTATTTATTCATTTCTTCCCTAGATACCGTATAGCCAAACCTCACCTCGACCTAAGTTCTACAGACCTTACTTAGCTTACTTACTTCAGAGTAGGTAAGAAATTGTGTCCCCATTCTCAAATACAGAAATGTCTGCAGACTTAGTCTAGATCCAACAAGAAGCTCACAGCAGGACCAGGACTGGACACCATTGGCATGGCACCTCCTAGTCCAGCACAGTGAGCACGGACACCCCATCATGTACTGGAGCAATTCACTCTGGTTAACTTCCCTTTGTTGTTAATGAGGCCAACTCCATGAATTTCTAATAACTCAAACACTCCCTGGGTCCAAACACAAATACAGCAGCACTTAATAACCAAGTACAAGAATGTGTTCTAGATGCAGCTCTGATACATGGAACAATGGTCCTTGCTTTTAAGGCCCTTCTGCTCCAGAAGAGCAGATAAAACACACAGAGAAAAGTGCAGCACACTCCCAGCAGTGATCTCTACCAGGATGAACCTTGGAAACAGTATCAAAGAAGCTTGTCACTAAGGAAATAACCACAATGGACAAATACACAGAGATGGAAAGTAGCTGAGTAGTTCCCTGAGGGTACGGTGAACAGGGACTGAATCTAGTAAGCAGGGGCGGGAAGGGTTGTTTTGGAGACAAGGTGCTGCTATTGTGCCCAGAAGGCCTCAACTCCTGGACTCAAGAAATTCTTGTGTCTCAGTTTTCCACTGGAATTGCAGGCATACATCATTATACCTGGCTGGCATTATATTTCTTCATGAAGTGATAAAAAACATTCTAAAATTGACCGTGTCATTGTGGAAGTTGAACAATCTTAGGAATATACCAAAAACATTAACCACATACTTCAAATCAATATACAATTTTCTTTTTTTAATATAGGGTCTCATATAACCCAAGTTGGCCTCTAGTTCTATTTAGCCAAGGATGACACTGAACTCCTGATCTTCCTGCCTCTGCCTCTTGAGTACTAGAGTTAATGGTATGTGTTATCAATCCCGGTTTATTTGATGTTGGGGATTCAGTTCACATGCTAGACAAGCACTCTACCAACTAAGCTGCATCCCCAGGCTCAGTATGTAAACTATAACTCAACTAAGCTATAATACCCACTTCCAAATGCCTGTTCATTCTTTCTTTAGGGTTTCTTAATTTAAGTTTGCCCATCATCTAATCACTCAAGACAGTATCAGGAGGGCTCACAAATGCTCTCATCCCCTAACTGTCTGTGCTTATTTGGAACTTCTACCTTTGTTTTTTCTCCTTCAGTGCTGGGGACTGAAATTAGGGCTTCACACCCGCTAGGCAAGGCATGCTACACTGAGCTGTCTCCAGCCGGGAACAGGTATCCTAAGTTCGCCATCTCCACAGCTGCTGATCTAATGGAAGCTTTCACCAAGTTCTTGCTCACTGATGCAGTCTGTCTTCAGTCTGGACACCGTCTGAGCCAGTCTCTGTTATTGTCAGAGAAGTATTTTCTAAAGTGCAAACTTTAGGAGACACATCTTTTTAAAATGTTCCTTGGCTTTCCGTAAACTAATAAAGTCAACATTACTTCTAATGCTCTTCCAGGCTGCTCAAATCTGGCTCAGCTAACCTTTTCTACTGTCATCCCTTGGCCATCTCCTGCACCCCCCCCCCCAGAGAGAACCCTATATGTGCTCAGTTTCAATATTTCTTCCACACACCAAAAAGAACCAGCAGGCTCCCTTTCTCGAATCATTTTTTCCAGCTTAGTTCATTTCCAGCTCATTTTCTAAACAAAACCCACCCACCTTCCTCTAGCTCCCTCCTGCTCTGTGAAAACTGCCCAGCTCTGAACCTTGTCTCCATCCCAGCATCCACGCCTCCTCCTCTCACTGCATCCCATGGCCACTTTAGTACTCTTCACCTGCTGTTACCTGCTCCTCCTTAGCAGCCTTTGTGCCTAAACTGTACCTCAGAGAGCTCTCCCCACAAAAACCTCTGCTAAATCTAACATGGGAAAGGCATTCTGTTTGGGTCCACTGCACTTCCTTAAAGGCTTTGAAACCTGTTTTCTAGAACTCCTGGGAGTCTCCTGCTCCAATCAGGACATGCCATTCCCTGAGTGTCCTTCAGTACAGAAGGATACTGCACCTGACATTTGGGCCTCTCTATCTGGTGTGTTCAAAAACAATCTTCCCTTGAAAATACCCTAGATTGGGGCTAGAGAGATGGCTCAGCGGTTAAAAGCACTAACTGCTCTTCCAGAGGACCAGGTTTAATTCCCAGCACCCATATGGCAGCTCACAACTGTCTGTAACTCTAAGATCTGACACCCCCACATAGACATACATGCAGGCAAAACACCAATGCACATAAAATAAATTAAAATAAAATAAATAAAGTAAATACCCTAGATCTACACTGTTCAGTGCTGTAGTCATTCAGTCCTGTGTGACCATTTAAATTTAATTATAATTAAAATTAAGCAACATTTAGAAACAACTGAAGTCAAAAGTGCAGCTCTTCAGCATAGCAATGCTTAACACCAGTAAGGCCCCAGGTTTGGTCTCCAGCACCAGAAAAAACACACTGGAATGTCAAAGGCTCAACAGGTTCAGAAAGCTAGTGAGTACGAAACTGGATGGCACAAACACAGACGTTTTCATCACTGTGGAAGTCACAAGCACTGTAGCCCCACAAAGAAGAGGACAACGCTGGCTGGCCACTGAGAAGACAACCACAGCGCAAAGCTACTGCCGAGTGAACCGTGAGTGGGGCAATGAGTGGGGCACCGTGCCAGGCATTTTACACACACACACTCACTTTGAAGTGTAACCACACAAGTGCTGTGCACCAGGTCAGTGAAGAGCAACTCCCCCATGTAACTCCTCCTCTCCTCCCCACCCCTCACCCCAAAGGCAAACACGAAGGTTGAGAATTTATTTGGAGGCTGTCGCAGGGGGTGCAGTACTCACACAGCCTGACCAAAGACAGCCCTCCTCTACAGACAAGACCATGGAGGGCTTGCCTTGGGAAGGAGTGATGCAGTGTTGTGAGGGAGGAAGGGAGGAGACTGGCCAATCAACTGGAGCTTCCCTGGGGTGACAGATGATGTAGCCAGATAATGTGGATGACAGATGTTGCAAGCAGATCGCCCTTACATGAAGTGAGGTAAACACTGTTCCTGAACATTATGAAGTCCTGTCTGTCTTGAGTTTTATACAAATGGACTCGTGTATCTTTTTTACCCACTCTCACACAAAACGTTTGTGAAATTCAGCTATGTTGCAGGTAGCACAGTTTGTTGAGGGTTTTTATTTGTTTTTATAGTTGTGCTTCTATATGGCTATTCACAACATATCAATTCCACTGTGAACAGACATACCGTTCTAGTTTTACCCTAGGACAATGCTGTTATGGAGACTGTTGCTCTTTTCTTCTGCACAGTAACTGGGGGGTGAATTTACTAGATCAGGGGCATGCACATGTTGGTCCACAGATGGTCCAGGGTTAAGAGTAGTTGTTCTGGCTACACTCCCACTGCATGAACACATTTGAAATCACCCAGCAGTGACCGCTGACATCTGACAGTGGTTTGATTTCCCTGGTAACTGATGAAGTATCTTTTCCTGTTTATTGCTATTTGACTATCCTTTGTGTGATGATTCAGTGTTGTCAATGAGCAAGAAACAGACCCTCTTCTATTTGCAGATTTCTTTCTATTGACTACAGTATCTGCTGCCTGCCTTTTGCATCTCCTGCCCTCTGAGGAACAGTCTTAACTTTAATTCCTATCCTACAACACATTGAACTTATACTTCATAGTTGTGCTTTCTGTGTAACCTTCAAGAAGTCTTTCTCAGTCCTAAGGCCAAGGAAATATTTTCCTACATTGTCTTCTAGAAGTCCTTGTATTTCAGTACTCCCACTCTTCTTGGCCTTTTTATGTTCTAAATCAACACTGGCACCACAGTCTTGGCTGGCCATCCACAGAAGTAGGTGAGAACATGGAACCTCTCTTCTGAGGTCTTTGAAAGTGGCTGAGAAAGCCAGACTCAGGAGTGGTATTCAAGTTGACCCTTTAAAAAGGTCAAGAGTCGACTCAACAAGTTGCATGCATGAGTGTGTGTACACAGCAGCACACTGACTAGGAAGGCCACTGATTGACAGGTTCAGTTTCAACAATGCTTACAGTTTCCTGGATAAAGGTTTCCAATCATCTTTGCTAATCACTATCCCTCCACTTACTCCATTCCCAATCACCTTTTCTCAGATCTCTTACTCAGCAAATTTTCTCTCCTCCTCACCAGCCCCAGCTGTGTTTACATACATGCAAGTCTCTTCTTTGACAGAGTAAGGACGCTCTGAGTCTGATCCACCCCAGCAATTAGACTATTTCTCTAATTCCCTTCCAGGCAAGATTATCCAGTCACCCAAGCCTCCCGCCTGTAATTCATTTCATCCT
This sequence comes from Peromyscus nudipes, assembly GCA_902168325.1. Taxonomy (NCBI): domain Eukaryota; kingdom Metazoa; phylum Chordata; class Mammalia; order Rodentia; family Cricetidae; genus Peromyscus; species Peromyscus nudipes. Next base: position 11,776 of record CABHPH010135168.1, read on the forward strand.
TCCGTTTCCTGAAGATACCTAGCCACACTGGCTTTACCTCACATTAAGTGACTTTATGCCTGGTTTACCCGGAATAGTCCTGGATTATGCCCGTTGCCCTGGCACAATAATGAAGAACTTCCCCTTTCACTGTCCAAGTTTCAGAGATGGTCACACTCCACCACAGCTTTGCCCTAAGACTCTAACCTCCCTCTCTAGACTCATCTCTTACCAACTTCTGTACTTGAACTGCTCAAGGTTTACCAGTTGTTGCAAGTTCTTTCCACAACCATGTATCTGCAGTTGTTCCCTCTGCCCCATCCTTCCTCTCCTCTACCTGGATTTGCTCTGCCTTTTTGTTATCTGGAGCAGAGTTCCTCTTGGTCACGCACACATGGAATGGTGCTCTATGACCAAGGAAACTGTTGTGTTAACCTCCCCCCCAATACCAACATTTTTATTGTGATGCTTGTAAGGCTCATTACACCATGATATACATTTACATTCCATGGCCTCTCGTGACTTTTCTCTGAGGTTTTCGAATGGTCAGTTTTTCATGCTCCATCAGTACTTTGTAGCACAATGTAGCACGAATTTTAATTGGTCTTAATAATAAAAACCCAGAGTCAGATATCAGGGCAAATGCTGAAAGATCAGAGAAGCAGAGCAAGTCACAGCTACCACCTCTTACCTCGCCAACTCCTCAGTTTGAAAGAGAGTGAGCTCCTGTCTCCTCCCGCCTTCTCCTCTCTCTCTGCCCAGCCACATCACTCCCTGTCTCCACCTCCCCAGTGCTGGGATTAAAGGCGTGAGATCCCAAGGGCTGGGATCAAAGGTGTGTGCCACCACTGCCTGGCCTCTATAGCTAACTAGTGGCTTAGCTCTGCACTCTGATCTTCAAGCAAGCTTTATTTGTTAGATCACAAACAAAATATCACCACAGTACTTAATGCACACTGCTTCAGGCTGCAAACAGTAACTACAGCTCCAGAGTCTTCCCTCAGGTGTGTGCTGGTTTGAATAGTAATGGCCCCCATAGACGCATGTGTTTGAATGCTTGGCCCATAGGGTGTGGCACTACTAGGAGGTGTAGCCTTGTTGGAGTGGGCGTGGCCTGTTACAGTAAGTGTGACCTTGTTAGAGAAAGTATGTCACGGTGGAGGTAGGCTTTGAAGTCTCCTATGCTCAACCTATACTCAGTGTTGCACACAGTCTCCTTCTGCTGCCTGTGAATCAAGATGTAGAACTCTCAGCTCCTTCTCCAGCACTGTCTGCCTGTACGCTGCCATGTTCCACCATGATGATAATGGACTAAACCTTTGAAAATTGCAAGTCAGTCTCAATTAAATGTTTTCCTTTATAACAGTTGCCATGATCATGGTGTCTCTTCACAGCAATAGAAACACCAAGACAAAGAGGATGAACTTCTTAGTTTTCTCTTTCCGTTTTTTTCTATACACACAGAAATACTTTAAACTTGAATAACGTTTCAAATGCCTAAGATGGAAATAGTTTTGCCTTCATAATTTGCAAAACTAGACGAGATTCTGGCCATTCTGTGGATTTTTTGGCATAGAAGATAAAAGTAGGTTGGTGAACTGATTCCTAAGGTAACAAAGGAATGATTACTTCAGATTACTCACATACCCTAAAAGGAACATGGCTGATGTTAAACGATGTTAAGTGATTCCCCCATACACTAACCACACACTACCCTCGCTGCAGAAATGACAGTGGAACTTTACATTCATACAGAGCTTTGAATATGCTCACTGAGATTTAGGGTGAACAACTGGTAACTCATCTTTAGAGAAGAGAAAACAGGCTCAAAGAGGTAAAGTGTTTGTTCAAAGATAACAGTTAAAAGGTTATTGCCAGTTCGAGGAATTCCTGATACAAAGCAATATTTACTAATGACTTCAGCAAATTTACTGAATACCTGTACTGTGCAGGAACACTAACAGCTAGTAATATAAAAGAAATAAGATGTATTCGCACCCTGAAGGAACATGCAAGAAGGAGGAAAAAGAAGTCAGTGTATAAAGGGAGCAGAAATGCCTGCATTCAAGCTGCTCGCAAAGGTGCTGAAGGGAGGGCCTGCCACAGCATCATTCACTCATTCACTGTTTCAACAAGTACTGAGGTTTCAGGCACGGTTTTAGGCTCCAGTAATATACTAAGCAACTTTGGGGGGGGGTGTAGTTTTTGGTTTTTTGGAGATAGAGTTCCTCTGCCCTGGCTGTCCTGGAACTCACTCTGTAGACCAGGCTGACCTCTAACTCACAGAGATTCACCTGCCTTTGCCTCCGAGTGCTGGGATTAAAGGCGTCTGCAACCACTGCCCTGCACAACAGTTTTTTTCATACTCATTATTTGTTTACTGAAGCTGAACACACACACACACACACACACACACACATCCCTTCCACACAGAGATCTACCTGCCTCTGCCTCCCGAGTGCTGGGATTAAAGGCGTGAGCCACCACCGCCCGATGGTTGTTCTTAATTTGTAGTTCTTCATTCTTCTTTGGATATTAATCCTTTGTCAAATATATGCCTCATATTTTTCCTTTTGTCCATAGGTTACCTTTTCCTCTTTGATTGTGATAATAATTTGGCTGTTATTCAGGTCCTCCAGAAGGGGTTAGATACTCTGGAGCTGGAGTTATAGGCAGTGGTGGGTAACCTGAATTGAGTGCTAGGAATTGAACCCAGGTCTCTGAAAGAACAGTATACACTCTTAACCACTGATCCATCGCTCCAGTCCCTCAACATCCCAAGTTTTTGCTCAAGGCTAGTTATACAAAGACATTTTCTGTAATTGTTTTTACACTCACTCAGTTATTGGCAGGGGCTGTGCTTATGTGTCATGGCACACATGTGGAGGTCAGAGGACAACTGATGGGAGCTGGTCCTCTCCTTCCACCATGTGCGTCCCTGCAATAGAACTCGGGTCATCTGGCAGCAAGCATCTTTACCCACTGAGCCATCCCACCAGAGCTTCTGTAGGTTCTTGTGGATTTTACAGACATAATAATCATATCTATAAATATGAGTACCTTACTTTCCCATTCTGACCTTTTCTTCTTTGTTCCTTATTCTCATAGTACGACATGTGCCAGGCCCACTGGTATAGTTTACCTTTTGCTTTCTTTGACATTCTAGGACCTGCAGGGTATAACAGCGACGCAGCAGCAAACACAGGACCCTATCTTGCTGCTGACTGTACGAAGACTGTGAGGCTAGGCGATTACCCGGTAGTTAAAGTGCTCACCATGAAAGCTTCTGTAAGAGCCCTGGAGCTTTTGCTTGGGTCCCCTGAACCCACATGAATGCTGTTCTGCCTATAAACCCAGCATCTGAAGGCAGAGACAGGGGATTCCTGAAGTAAACTGGTTAGCATGGCAAGCTCAGAGTTCACTTGAGCAACCCTGCCTTAATAAGGTGGAGAACGATTGAGGAAGACTCAATGTCAACCTCAGGCTTCCACACATAGATGCACACACATGAGGACATGCATGCATACCACATACACATATAAAAAAGAAAGAAAGAACTCATATACTGCTTCATTATTAAGTACACAACAGCCTTTTAACAAACATTCTTTTTTTGTTTTTTCCAGACAGGGTTTCTCTGTGTAGTTTTGGTGCCTGTCCTGGATCTCTCTCTGTAAACCAGGCTGGCCTCAAACTCACAGAGATCTGCTTGGCTCTGCCTCCCGAGTGCTGGGACTAAAGGTGTGCGCCACCGTTGCCCGGCACATTCTTTATGAGGTTTAGGAATGCTCATTTTGGCCAGGTCTGATAGCACAAGTCTTTATCCCAGTGTGGTGGTATTGTGTTCCCCAAAATATTGTGCACCCTAATAAACTTATCTGGGGTCAGAGAACAGAACAGCCACTAGATACAGAGGCTAGAAAATGGTGGCACTCACACCTTTAATCCTAGCATTCCAGAGGCAGAAATCCGTCTGGATCTCTGTGAGTTCAGGGCCACATTGGAAACAGTCAGGCATGGTGACTCACGCCTTTAGTCCCAGGAAGTGAGCCTTTAATCCCAGGGAGTGATAGCAGAAAGCAGAAAGGTATATGAGGCATGAGGACCAGAAACTAGTAGCATTTGGCTGGTTAATCGTCAGGCTTTCGAGAAGTAGTTCAGCTGAGATTCATTCTGGATGAGGATACAGATGTTTCTAGTCTGAGGAAATAGAATCAGCTGAGAAACTGGCAAGGTGAGGTGGCTATGGCTTGTTCTGCTTCTCTGATCTTCCAGCATTCATCTCAATACCTGGCTCCGGGTTTGTTTTTATTAATAAGACCTTCTAACGATTCGTGCTACATCCCAGTACTCAGGAGGTAGAGGCAGGCAGAGCTCTGAGTTCCAAGCTAGCCTGGTCTACATAGTGAGCTCCAGGACAGCCAGGGCTATATAGTGATACTGTGTATGTATGTATGTATGTATGTATAGATATGTGGTATCTATATATAAATAAAGTGTGTGTGTATATATATACATATATATGTATATATACATAAAGTTTATTTTGATCTGGGTGTGGAGGCAAATGCATATCATCCCAGCGCTTGAGAGGTAGAGGCAGGAGGGTCGGGAATTCCAGGACATTTTCAATGTCAAATTCACAGGGAACAGACAGAGCTAGCAAAAGGCCACTACATTAACAAGTGAGCCCTAAATCAACAGAGTAATTTTTCATCGTGAAATGACAAGACAGTGATAGCATTTCTTGTGGGATACAGGCTTGCAGGCTAGAGAAGGACATTTTTAAGTTTATACATTAATCTAAATTACCTCCCCACATCTGCTCTGGATGTCACTTACTGTTAGATGCAGCCCAATACCAGAGATATGGAAAAATGTCACAGGACTAAATAAAGCATTAGCATCCATCAGTGCTGAAGGTACTAATAATCTAATGTGGTATGCTGCTGATCTCTCATCATGAGCTAAGAGAAAAGAGAACAGATGATGTCTCCACGGGGACTCAATCCACTTATACCCTACACATGACAGCTATATGTCATACAAGTTGAGTATCCTGAGCTACAAAAGAAAATCTGAAATCCAAAGCACTATAAAATTCAAATTTTTCTGAGGGCCAACCAGGCAACACAATCAGAAAATTCTGATTTCAAGTACTAAGACACAAAAATACTGTATAAAATTACCTGCAGGTTATGTGTATAAGGTATATGTGAAACATAATTGAATTTCACATTTAGAGTTTGGTCCCAGCCCAAAAATAGATCGTTATGTACATGCAAATATCCCAAAGTTCAAAAGAGAAACATTTTCTGGCCCCAAACATTCCATATTGGGGATATCTGTACTCTTCATTGTACTGGGTTACTTTTAAGTCATATGCAGATCAATGGTTTTCAAAGTACTTTTATTTAACATTAAACCTTTGTTGACTTATAATTCATCTCACTCTGGTGATCCCTAAGCCTCTTCAGGACATCAGAATCCGAGATTCATCTGCATCAATAGTGCCTGAGACCGATGATCTTAGCTACTTGAGGGGCTAAGACAGAGAATCACAAGTTCAAGGCCAGCTTGGGCATCAGTCAACTCTGGTCTCAAAAGTTAAAAGGGGGCTGGGAATACTACTCAATGGTGGATTGCTTATCTAGGATCTTTAAGGCAGTAGGTTCAATCTGTACTACTTTTCAAATACATTAACAAATTTGATGCTGACAACCCTGTGAGTGAACAGTATAATACCCAGTCTTGTTTTGTTGCTTTTTAAAAATAATTTCTTTATTTATGCTGGGCGGTGGTGGCGCATGCCTTTAATCCCAGCACTCGGGAGGCAGAGCCAGGCGGATCTCTGTGAGTTCGAGGCCAGCCTGGGCTACCAAGTGAGTTCCAGGAAAGGCGCAAAGCTACACAGAGAAACCCTGTCTCAAAAAACAAAACAAAACAAAAAAATTTATTTATTTATATTTTATATGCATTGATGTTTTGCCTGCATGTATGCCTGTGTAAGGGTGTTGGAACTCCTGGAACTGGAGTTAGAGAGTTTTCAACTGTCATGTGGGTGCTGAGAATTGAACTTGAGTCCTCTGGAAGAGCAGCCAGTGCTCTTAACCACTGAGCCATCTCTCCAGCCAGTTTTTTGTTTTGTTTTGTTTTGTTTTGTTTTAAAGAGCTCAAAAATGAATGGGAAGAGTTGGCTCAATTCATAAAGCTAGTTAAAAGGCAGAATTCATTTTTAACTCCCATTCCACAGATGCCATGCTCTTGCTCTACCTCACACATCTCTTTAATGCTGTTACTTACCCATTTTTGCAGATATTTCCTGAAAATGTTTATATTTTGCTTTGGGATAAAACATGGGAGTTTATCAGACCCAAGCACCAACCATCACTATTTCCTCAGGTCAAGGGTGCCATCTAGTGGTACATACTTTGTAACCAACAAAGTCAAAATTTTGCTGACAGGTATAACTAACTGGTTCAAACCTGTAACGACAGCACTTGGGAGACAGTGGCAGGATTGCCGTAAGTTTGAGGATAGCCAAGACTAAATAGTGAATTCCAGACCTACCAGGCCTATCTACAAAGCAAGTCTCTGTCTGAGAGAGGGGAGGGCGGAGGGAGGGAGGGGGGAGTAGGTGGGGGGGTGGGGGGGTGAGTGAGTAGGTGGGTGTCTTTCACTTCCCTATTTTCTCTCTGATTTTCTGCTGCTTTGCAACAATGTGGCATGTCTGCATTAATTCTTCTAGCCTAGAGGAATCCAGGTCTGGGGAAGCAGTTCAGCTGGTAGAATAGTTGTCTAGAATGCAACAGGGCCCTGGGTTCAATCTCTCAGTACTTCCTAGGTCAAGCAGAGTGGGCCATGCCTGTAATCCCCACATCTAGGAGGTAGACTTAGGAGGATCAGTTCAAGATCTTATAGGGAAATCAAGGCCAGCTTGAGCTAGAGACCCTGCCTAAAAAAAAAATAATAATAAATGGAACCCTAAACTACTGAGGATTAAAGGCAGCTTGGGAATGGGAACAGATCAAAGTTGAGTCTAAGATTCCCCACCAATGTGTGGCCTTGATAACTTACTAAAAGTCAACTTGGTCTCAGAGTGCCTGGAGATGCGGTTCAGTCGTGGAATGCTTTCAGAGCATTACCAAGCACTGAACTCAATCCCGAGCTCCAGGAAATACAATTGCTAACCTTGACACCTTGCAAGTGTCTGAACTAGATCTGCGTGTCTGAGGCAGTAAGATGTGGGCTACCTGGGATCCTGCATAGATCATGGAGATTTTCTACAGTGATCACAACTTGTCTGCATAGCACAATCAACCAGACAATCTGTAAAACTAAAGATTCTAGAACCTCACTCTAAAATAAGGTGTGTAGAAGGGGGCTCCTAGAAACCTATATTTAAAAAAAAAAAAAAAGCCCAGATGTTTCTCACACAGGAACCAAAGGAAACTCTACCCCCTCCCCCTTCTTTTTGGGGTGGGATCTCATGCAGCCCATCTGGCCTTGTGCTGGCTAGATTTATGTCAGCTTAACACAAACCATAGTCATCTGAGAGGAGGGAACCTCGATGAGAAAATGACTCCACAAGATTAGGCTGTGGGCAAGCCTGCAGAGCATTTTCTTAATTAGTGACTGATGGGGGAGGGCCCAGCCCACTGTGGGTGGGGCCATCCCTGGGCTGGTAGTCTTGGGTTCTATAAGAAAGCTGACTGAGCAAGCCATGTGGAGCAAGCCAGGAAGCAGCCCTCCTCTGTGGTGGATATTTTGATGGCACTCTGCCACTCCTGAGACTGCCAGTAAAGTTAAACCTTGAATCGGGGGCGGAGCCAACACTCAGCTGACCAGAACTAGCCATGGAGTTTTTGGGACCCAGATTAGAATAGAGAGACACAGGAAGGAATAGGGAGGGGCTTAGACAGATTTGTGGGCCTTTTCGATTTGGAAATGTGGAAAGACAGGGTCAGCTGATCTTTCCTCTGCCGCTCTTTGGATCTATCAGGTTTCTACCCCAATATCTGACTCCTGAAGTAACTGCTTCATCTGGTGCTTCACCCCTCCACGGCCTCTGCATCAGCTCCTGCCTCCAGGTTCCTGCCCTGTGTGAGTTTCTGTCCTGGCTTCCTTCAGTGATGGACTATAATATGGAAGTATAGGCCAAATCAACCTTTTCCTCCCCAACTTGCTTTTGGTCCTGGTGTTTCACTGCAGCAATAGAAACTCTAGCTAAGACAGGCCTTACACTCACTATGTAACACGAGTTACAGTGTTGGGATCGGGGCATGCACTACCCATGCCTGGTTTTATGCAGTGCTGAGGATTGAACCCAGGGCCTTGTGCGTGCTAGGAAGCACTACCACTGAACTGCATTCCAGCACTGTCATAAATACATTTTATTACCTTCCATCAATGTGCCACATACCTAATTCTCACAGAATTCTGCTAGAAAGGTGTTATAATTCCCACTTAAAACTCAAATTCAAGCTTATAGCTTCCCTCTTTCAGTCAACCAAGCAAAGGCTAAAATGAGATTTAGATGCAGGTTTCTGTAGGTTCTTCTCTGTCCTGCTATGCAGCAGGCAGGATTCTTAGAATGACACCTGTTCTTGGACAGTCTCCTCTCCCGGGTCTATGGATGCAAACTGGATACGATAAGATCACTGCAAAGCCTGTTACATGAAACATCAAAAAGACTATCTGACCTGACCTAACTGCATGAGCCTTCTAAAGACAGCTCTTTCTGCAGCTGGCAGCAGAATGGGAAGTCAGAGGACTCACACCACCAGGGGCCGATGTGGACTGTTGACTCCTGAAGAGGAGCCGTGGCAGGTAAGCACAGCCCCCAAAGGCTGAGTGAGGGCCACAAGTGACGGCAACAAAGAGACCTTGTAGGTTTAACTACAAACAACTAAATCTGACCAACAGCCTAGAAGATTCTTAGAGCCTCCAGATAAGGACCCATCCCAGTCAACTTCTTCACTTCAGCCTTCTGAGTCTTACCAGAAAATCCAAGTGAGGCAGAGGCAGGTAGATCTCTGTGAGTTGGAGGTCACAATGTGTGTTTTTGTGTATGGTGGTAAAACATATCAGGTCTACAGCACTAAGGACATTTATCCATCTCCAGAGACTACCTTTCTCTCTCTCTCTCTGCCAGTCAGGTTTAGTTCTATCCTAGGTCTCTGGGGTACCCAGCCTCTGGGTCTTGGCCCTCGGGGTGATCTCTCTTTTACAGTAGGCCACATAAATTGTTTTGGGTTTTGGTTTTTTTCCATTTTTCAAGACAGGGTTTCATTGTGTAGCTCTGGCTGTCCTGGAACTCTCTCTGTAGACCAGACTGGTCTTGAACTCACAGAGATCCACCTGTCTCTGCCTCCAGAGTGCTGGGATTAAAGGTGTGCACCATCACCGCCTGGCCAGAAACTCCATTTCTAAACTCAAACAACTCCACACCCACCAAATAACAACTTGTTTCCCATGCCTAGGCTAGAAACCACCATCTTATTCCAGTTTGTATGAATTTGATGGCTCTTCATATCTAACAGGACTCATGATATTCGTGTTTCCAGCTATCTTATTTCACTTAGCATACCACCCTCAAGGTCCATCATGTCAGCATATGTGAAAGATTCCTTTCTTTTCTTAAGGCTAAATAGTATATTGTCTTAGTTTCTGCTCCAATTGCTGTGATAAAATACCCTGAGACAAAAGCAATGCAAGAGATAAAGGGCCTATTTCAGCTCCCTTTCTTAATTTATATAGTCCAGGATCCCAGCCCAGGGAATGGTGCCACCCACAGTGGGTAGGGCTTCCCATCTCTATTAACCTAATCAGAATAATCCCTGACAGGCATGCCCAGAAGCCCACCTTCCTGGTGATTCTAGATCTCATCAAGTTGATGACTGAGATAACCCATCACAGTATTCTACTGTGTTTCTGTGTATATTCGCATATGATATATATAATATTTTATTCAGTTTTCTGTGTATAGGCACTTGAAATGTTTAGCTTTGGGGCTATTTTGACTAATACTGTTATGAAAAAATAGTGCACAAATATTTACTTATGTCCTTGTTTCCATTTTTTAAAAATATATAAATGGTTGTGGGCTGAAACAAAGTCATTATCCTAAAAACTGGGCAAGTGAAAGGAATAATGAAGCAGTTATCCTGCCTATTTGAACCGCATTGTTAGGTAAACAGATCATAGAGGGAAAGAAAGCCCTCATAAAATTAAGCCTCACAATATTAACATAAATATAGACTATCTCCATTTTGCCAACTCCGTGTGAGTTAATGAGTATAAGCACTCACCAAGCATTATCATCTGATACTATCAATAAGGAACAAGAACTGGACACATGTGTCTCCTGCTATAAGAACACACCACCTACAGTCTTGTCAACAGGATCAAATGTGAGTCTGAGTCAGTCTCTCTCTGGGTGCAGCTATCAATCAGAGCAGAAGAGAGGAGAGAGGAAGGTGCCAAGCTGCACCAGAGTGGTATCAGTAAAATGCACACTATGCAAATCCCACAGGTCTAAGGGTAGGATGCTTCAGTGGGTAAATTGTGAACAAAAGACACAGAGTTTTAAAATAAGCAAATCAAAAAAAAAACTACAAAACTGCTGGGTATTGGCACACTGTAATTCCAGGACTCGAAAGGCAGAGACAGAAGGATCACCTGAGCTCAGGAATTGGAGACCAGCCTGGGAAACACAGTAACACATCTAAAATTTTCAATTTAAAAACTATAAAATTTAGGGATGTCACACTGTAAAATTACAAACCACGGCAGAGGGTGATTAGTTAGGAGGCAGGAGGCATAATCGGACTGGGACACATACCGAGCTTTCGGGCAGCTGGCAAAGTTCTCTCTCTTAACCTGAGTGCTAGGCACAAGGGTTAAGAATTCAACTATATTTAGAAACCAAAGCCAAGAACTAAGCCAGCACATTTACTGTAACAACAAGACAGTGGCCTAACCCCAAATACAATCTGCTGACCTGCTGTCTCAACACAGCCCTGCCAAGCCTCACCACAGGCCTATCTCAAGCCAAAAAAGCAGTTAAACCAGAGGCAGTGGGAACTGGGATCAATACCAAGTACTCAGAAAGCAATCTGACCATGACAAGAGGAATCACAGGAAAATTTAAAAATATAGAAGTAGAAGGCAGGTGTGATTGGTCATGCTGCAACCCCAATACTGGGGAAGCTGCAACAAGAGGATCACCATGAATTCAAGACCAGCCTGCAACAGTGAGATGCTGTTTCAAAACAACAAGAAAAAAGACCAAATAAAACATTTTTTTAAAAAAAGAGCCTAAGTTACTTTTCTCTGTGAGTTTGAGGCCGGCCTGGTCTACAGAGTGAGTTCCAGGACAGCTTGGCCTATACAAAGAAATTCTGTCTCAAAAAAAAAACAAAAACAAAAAAAAAATCTTTATGCTGTCATATATTCAAGTTAGTCTAGTTTCCATTTCTGCAAACCAGCCATACTTACTCCCATCTCAATTCAAGACTTTTCCCATTATGCCTAAGCTTAGAATTGTTTTCCAATTCTTGGTAGAACTGAATATCAAACATATTCACATCTTGAAAAGTAAGGGTGTACCCTACAGTCCAGTTCAAAGCACCACTAACAGAAAATGATAAGGGTCGGGAGGAGGGGGATGGAGAGATGAAGTGGAGAAAGCTGCCAGAAGCTGAGGACCCAGCTGGGAACAGGACTCACACAGAGGAGAGAATCTGGGCTGGGCCCTGGCCCTGCACTGCTCTTTAGCTTTTTTTGAGATGTGTGACCAGTGCCATAGACAAACCAGACTTCAAAGACCCAGAATGAAAAATGCCATGCCAAATGTCTGTCTTTCTTTGGAGACAGGGTCTCACTATGTAATTTTGGTTGACATGGAGACCAGGCTGGCCTCAAACTCAGAGATCCAGCTAAGCCTCCCAAGTGCTATATAAAATATCTTAGTAAGTTGTATTAGCCAGGTGATGGTGGCGCATGCCTTTAGTAGCAGCACTTGGTGGGCAGAGACAGGCAGACCTCTGTGAGTTCAAGGCCAGCCTGGTCTACAGAGCAAGTTCTAGGACAGTCAGGGCAACACAGAGAAACTATCTCAAACAACAACAACAACAACAAGTTTGTATTAACTACGTGTTAAAATAATATTTTAGACATTTTAGCTCATTAATTTCATCTGTTTAGTTTTACCTTTTAAATATGGGCTACCATCAATTTTTTTTATTATTTATTCTTTGTGTCTTTCACACCATGCCTCCCAATCCCACCCATCTCCCCAAAAATAAAATAAAATTTAAGAGAAAAAAAAGGGGGGGGGATCCGATCATGGAAGCTGCAGTGTGATATAGTGAGTCACGCAGTAAACTTCTCTATCCATACATTTTTACATGCAGGTGTTCATCATTGAATCATGGGTCTGATTTGAAGCCCCTGGTCTCTGCTGCACCATCGACGCTGGGCCCTCACTGGGACTCTTCCTGGATACCCCATTGCTGCCCTGTGTCATGGAGATCCTGCAGCCCTGGGTCCACAGGACTGACCACACATAAACAAACAAACACACATACACATGCTCCAGCCTATCACAGATGGGGTGGATGTTGGACTACCACCAATTTTATATATATATGGTTCAAATTATCTTTCTACTGCCCAGCACTGCTATACATACATTACTAAACAGCACTGAAAAACAAAAAACAAAAAAAAAAAAAAACACCAGAGCAGCTAATGAGGGTTTTTTTGCTGTTGACACCAACAGTATAATTCTATACTTGTTCCTTGTCGGTAAAATGAGGTTTTAAAGGAAAGCCAGGAGATGCTTTAAGTCATGGATTAAAGCATAGATCAAAATAACTGAGTCACTTGTCCTGGTCCTGAAACTTCTAGAACTTAGCCATCAAAACATATCTTTTCTGTTGAAATTAGTCTTCATAAAATGAAGGAATACTCACCCTGAGTCTAACGCATCCTCTTCGGGAGCCTCTCATCATTTTGTCCTTGGACTAAAAGAAAAACAAAACACTCAGTAAATAAAAGGTTACAGACAACTGTTTTTAGTCATCCAGGAGCTAAAAATCAACTAAAATTTACAAGAACTGACCATTCCTTCTGCCCATCACCTGCCCCAAAAGAAACTTTTTGCAGGGGAATGACCAGCTTTTCAATGAAAATGTTTTTGAGTTTATACAAATCAGCCCAGCTGACAAAGGCAAAGGAGTGCCCTTTAGAGGCAGTGTTCAAGTTTATCCACACAATCCCAGATGTCAGTTCTCACCTAGGGTTCCTTTTCTGTCTTGTCGACACTCATCAAAGTGTGTTAGTGACAGATCTGGATTCTCATCCCTGAGCACCCAGGCTCCAGTGTGTTTCTGTACATGTACACCCTGTGGGCATTCCTCAGAGGAATAACTCGCCTTATAAGCATAAGATAAGGCAAGATAGAGGAACAAGTCTATCTTGCCTTATCTTATGCTTTAGGACAGTGCTGATACACATTAGGTGCTCCAAAAGCATTTCCTGCTGAGACAATGCTGTCCCTCTGTCCCCTCTCTAGACTGAGAGGAACACAGGCTGTCACAGCAAGCACAGAGCTGACATCCAGGAAATGCTCCTGAATGTAAGCTGGCCACACAAAATGAAGCACAATGCAGAGAGGGAGTTTAATAAATGCATGATACACCGGGCGGTGGTGGTGCACGCTTTTAATCCCAGCACTCGGGAGGCAGAGGCAGGCGGATCTCTGTGAGTTTGAGCCTGGTCTATAGAGTGAGATCCAGGAAAAGCGCAAAGCTACACAGAGAAACCCTGTCTCGAAAAACAAAAAAATAAAATAAAATAAATAAATAAATGCATTATACTTGTGGAATAACTGGTATTTTCAATATCCCACCTATATGAGAAAAAATGAAAACAAGCTGATTCCATGTGACTGTATAACTGTTCCATTTGAAGCCAGATACCCTATAACCTTCACATTTCTAAGCCACGGGAACTCATGTTCAGAAGTGATTATGGATGTACTCAAGACAACCTGCTTTTATTCTATTTACAAATAAATACAAGAACAAAGACATACATTTTAGGGGGTAAATATCCTTACTACTAAGCACGATCAAAGAGTTCTTTACCAATAATACATAGCTAATGAAAACATTGCTAAGAAAAGCATCCCTTAAGCATTTAATAACCCTTTTATGGACCTATACTTATCTTCTCTCCAAAATAAAGGCAGGATGCGAAAACATTAATTAGGTTACAAACAACCCATGAGATCAGAATGCAAAGTAAGCTAAAAAAGGGTGAAAGATGGTATACTCATCCTGGAGCCGTCCGCATCATAAAGCAGTTTTTAAATCACAAGACGCAGGGCCAGACAGGCCAGTGATGTTGCTACCATTCGGGTTATGAATTACCAAACACCAAAAGAGACAACTGGAAGCAATTAGCTAAGGAACTGCTCCAGAGAATCAGAATATGGAGCATTCTACGAAACTGACAGACTCTTCTAACACATGGGGGAAAGAAAAGGCTAACACATCAACAGTCGTAACACAGAGCAAAGCGAGCATCAAGTGTCACAAATTCCAGAGAGCAACTCTGAGGGGCTTCAAAGAAGAGAGTCCGGGCCTGGGCAGCAGGAGTGAATGCGTGCTGGCTCCGTGGGTGAGGGCACTTAGAGCAGTTTGATCCAGCCCACCCCTTCTGCGGCTCCTTTCTCAGTAAGCATCTCCTTTTCTCCTTTGCTGTAACTATATGCCGAACCCCCCCCCCCCCCCCCCCCCCCTCCAACCCACACACACACACATACACACACACATACACATACACACACACACACACACACACACACACACACCAGTTCGATTCTTTCTTCCAGAACACAATAATCTGGAACCACTCCCAGGAGGTGCCCACTGAATCCTGCTTTCAAGACCAGCAGGACGGCTTTGAAGTCTGAGCTAGGCTGATCTATACAGCAAGCTCCAGGCCAGCTTGAGCTACATACCGAATTTAGAGTGTTTCAAAATACATATAAATATGTAAAGCAAAACAATCTTCAGCAGCTCTAACCTGCTAAGATCTGATCTAAAAGCCCCCATCATTTCTGTGGCCAGGGCTAACTTTCCAGCTCCCTGAACCAGCCAATCACCTTCATGCCTAGGGAATTTTACAGCCTGTCCTCTTGCCTGCTGCAGTATTTGCACACGTTCCAGGCTCCTCAACAAGCTAATTCCTGCTACCCTCAGAGAGTTCCAGCTGAAGTCCAGGACTACATTATAACCATTCTGGTCATGAGCCATTTTTAAAAGACAATCTTTCCCTTCATAATACTGTGGGGAAATAAAACTTCCCTGGATCTCTCTGTGTTCCAATCAAAGGCTGTAGGGCATGTCATAATTATTAAATTTTTCATTTTTCTTTGATCTCAAAGAATAATAATAAATATTTTCTTTCCCAGAAGAGTCTGAAAACTTATATCTGGAGTAGAAAGGAAAGTCATTTTAAGAGCATACTAAGAACCATTCAGCTCAATGTATTAAACCTGCTGCCCAACAGGGGCTCTGAATTGCTATGCTCTGATTATGTTTTATCACTTTAGATGAACTTCAGTATTCTACTTAAAAAGCCATCTACAGGGGGTGGAAAGATGATTCTGTGGTTAAGAGTACTTGCTGCTCTAGCAGAGAACCTGGGTTCGGTACCCAGGACCCACATGGTGACATCTGTTACCTCACAAGCACCTGTAACTCCAGTTCTAGGGATTGAACATCCTCTCCTGACCTCGATGGGCACCGTACACACATCAGACACTTATATACATGCAAGCACATAAATGAAATAGAATTTCTTCATCTCAAGGGCAGGTGGGATGGCTTAGTGGGTAACACTGCTTGCTACACAAGCCTACCACTTGACCTGGAACCTGGTGGGAGGGGAGAACTGACTTCCGAAAGTAGTCTTCTGGCTTCCATACTGTGCCTGTGCCTTGGCACATCTGCTATACAACACACACACACCACTGACAATAAACAAAAATTTTTGTTAATTAAGAAATATTCAAAGTAGTCTCCATTGAGGCTCCAAGGCTACAGATACCATCTGTGTGAAATTTGGTCTTTAATTGTACAAAATCATTTCAATCCCCTACAATTTCTAGATAGATACACACACACACACACACACACACACATCTATCCAGAGATAAATAATGTGGCAGTGGCGTTGAAATCCAGGTCTGCCAGTGTACCAACAGTGCAGCCTTGACCAGATTCCTTCTGTACTCAGACCTTAGTTCACCTGTTTGTAGTTTACCTGTTCGTAAAATGAAGACATGGCTTAAGATCACGCGGTTGTCCCAAGTACTTAACAGGGAAATCACGCAGGACACCTGTGTAGAGCTAACACAAGGCTTATGCCCCTTGCTTACTCCTACCTTAAGTACAGCAAAGACAGCCTGTAATGATACTCTTTAGAATGAAACAGGCCCTAGTCTCAGGTGTGACACACTGTATCAGACTTCAGCATTTAACTAACTATGCAGGCAGGAGCCAAGGTAGTCTAAAGAAAGGCACATGTGCCTCCTCCCTTCAGTTATCAGACTGCTGAGACCATGGACCCTAAGGAATTGGAATTTTCCAGGAAAGCTGGTGTCCGCAGAGAGATTTATTTATCAGGGAGGTTTCACACAATGCTAACTTCTTGGAAGACAGACCAGGAACCAGAAGCCAATGATGAGTCAGTGACAGGCAGGACTACACCTTGACTAAACTGCTCAGTTACACTGGACCTCTTCATTTTTCCTCGTCTCAGCACGGCCACATTGAAGAAACCCTTCTCTGCTTCTCACTATTATTTGTTGCTTTAATTGGCCCACTGAGGGCAGGTGAACTGGAGTGTAGCTTGTTAGGGCTTTAGGACCCAGACTTTGACCCTAATAACTGGTAACAAGAATAAACACTCCCAAATATGACACCTTAACACCTAAAACCTAAGCAGCAGCCCAAAGGTCTCTCGAGTCTCCTAGTGGTCTTCCTAAGGAGCAGAACCACTGAACAGGAACAGGATTGCCTGTAACTTCCTTACTAAAACTGCATTAACCAAGGGTGATTAGGAATCAGGAGAACACAGAGGAAGCCGAAAATCAAAACACCCAGAGCCAGCGGAACTTTGTCTCAGGCCACCGCCTGTTCTTCGGGCCCCCCTACCCCCAAAACACTTACTCCCCCATACAAGTGTCACCAGCTCCTCACTTCACTCACCCCGGGAAAGGATGCTAAGCCACAGGCATCTGAGTCCTTGGAGTCTCCTATGTTTTTGTTTGTTTTTTGTTTGTTTTTCGAGACAGGGTTTCTCTGTGTAGCTTTGCACCTTTCCTGGAACTCACTCTGTAGACCAGGCTGGCCTTGAACTCAGAGATCCGCCTGGCTCTGCCTCCCGAGTGCTGGGATTAAAGGTATGCTCCACCACCGCCCGGCTGGAGTCTCCTATGTCGTGTGGCTCCAGGCGCCCTGATAAACTTGGACACACGCTTTCTCTTGTTACTGTGTGTTGGCATTTGGTTCATCAAACTTGCCTTTACTTATATATGCTCTATTTCACACATGTCTTACCAAACTTGCCCAGTCTACAGAAATCACGCCCACCCATGTATGAACATGTGCATACACTCTCTCCTCAGCTACAGCTATTTCTGCAGCACTGGTTATTATGCTGTTCTATGCATGTTTGTGCCATTTTCCTTGTCCCATAGGAGAAGCCTAATTATCACGTCACTATTATTACCTTCAACCTATCTCCTAGAATTTATTAATATCTGGGTCCTGGGAGGTGTTAAATAAATGTAGACATGGTCCCAGACTCCTCTCTTAGGTATTTTATTCATTCAATATACATAATTTACTTGAAATATGCTTATTTATCCCCAATTCAAGCTATTCAACACTCCCAGGTAAAACAGAAAAAACTTTTTTTTTTCTTTTTCTGATAACTTTCTGAGCTGTTTTTGTCGAGACAGAGTATCCCAGGCTGGTCTCAAACCAGCTATGTAGCTGAGGATAACCCTGAATTCTTCATCCTTCTGCCTTCACTCCCCAGTCCTGGGGTTACAAGCATGCACTCCAGGTGGCTTTTCCTCTTTGTTACATTTATTTATGGGGGGGGGCGCACCTGGCATGAAGGAGGTCAGAGGACAACTTCCAGGAGTCAGTGCCCTCCTTCTACCACACAGGCCCCACCAGGCTTGAGAAGCACCTCCCTCTGCCCAACCACTTCCCCCACCCCTACTTTCAGATGTTTTGACCAAATTTTTTCAATTGCATTTTGAAAAGTACCATAAAACAATTACAAGTTAATAATAATATTATATAAACATGAAATCAAAACAGTGCCAAAGTAATGACTTAATTTTTATACTTTTTAATTTATTTCTTATTGTATGGATGTCTTGCCTGCAAGAATGTATGTGCAACAGATGCATGCAGTGCCTGAGGAGGCCAGAAGAGGGCGTCAGAACCCCTGGAACTGGAGTTGTATAAGTTGTGAGCCACCATGTGGGTGTTGGGTCCTCTGCAAAAGCAGAAAGTGTTCTTAATTGCTGAGCCATCTCTTCAACCCTGGAGTATCTACTTACTTTTATGTTAATTGTAACTACTCAGAGATCTACTAGCCTCTTCCTCCTCAGTGCTGGGACTAAAGGTGTGCACCACCACCGCCTGGCCATTTTTATAAGCTTTAAGAAAATCAATTCAGTATATACTCTGCATACATTAGCTACTCAAAAATATGACGACTGGGGATGCAGCCAGTGATGGATGGCTTGCTTGCATGCTTGAGGTCCTGGATCCTGGGTCCAGCGCTGCAAAGAAAGAAGGGTGAAGGCCTTAACTGACTCACAGAATCTGACTTGAAGTCAGTATACCATGCTATCTATGAAAACATGTTTAATTAAAATATAAATATGGGTTACACTGCTTTACAAGTAAATGTGTTAGGAAAAGTTTTACACAAACATATTTAAGACTCACTGGCGGATTAGCTTGCCATTTAAACCAATCATGCTATCCTTTCAGAAAGCAAAGAATATCTCCCAAGCATGTTATATAAAGATACTTAACCTTCTATTTGAATGTTAATTTTTACTTTGCTTAAAATACATTTGTCAGCCAGTCGGTGGTGGCGCACGCCTTTAGTACCAGCACTCGGGAGGCAGAGGCAGGAGGATTTCTATGAGTTCAAGGCCAGCCTGGACTACAGAGTGAGTTCCAGGAAAGGCGCAAAGCTACACAGAGAAACCTTTCTCGAAAACAAACAAACAAACAAAAAACCATTTGTCTTAAACAAGAATCTCACCTGACTTGCTGCAAATCCCTCACAGCTACAGAGGACTTCTGATCTGAGGTCTCTGACCTGTGTCCGAGCATAGCACTCCTATGTCTCACATTATAATGGATATGAGTGCCTCATCACTTTTTCTAAAGAGACAAGGTGTCTGATTTATTCCTGTATCTTTCCCCCTAATTTGGCACCCAACCACCCTTCTGTAAAAATAAAAAGCATTCAGTAAATGATAGTGAACATTGTGTGGACAAAGGATGTGAACAAATGTCAAAACGCTTCAGCACTGAGACTGCTGCTGGCTCAGCCCCATGAGGGTGTGTGCCTAGCCAGTGTTGGAACCCAGACCATCAATCAATCCCAATGCAGGACAACATACACCAGTGCACTACCAAGACAGAAACCATGAATACAGAAACACTTGCTCTCCGAAGAGGGATAGATAAAGGGACAGGAAGGAACTTTGCACAATGATAATAATTCTCTATGCTCTGATTAGGAGACAGTAACGAGGTCATAAACAAATGTGAAAACTTATTTAACTATACTTAAAATAGATTTTTTTTTTACTTGATGCAATTAGCATTACAGAAAGCAGATCAAAACTAGAACCAGAAGGCCAAGTTAGAAGTTCTGTTGATCCAAGGTTAGACAAGTAGGTTGTGGTAATGTTTGTGTCTCTAACATGGAGATACTGCATCTTCCCTGTCAACATCAATGCCATTAAACATCTGTAACATGAAATTCCCCTTGACCTGATGCTGCATATAAACTTGGCATCGCATATCACCTACTTTCAGAAACGGAAAGCATTGATGCAGCACTCAGATGGCCAAAGGTACAGCTTCACCCCTTGCTATGAACTAATGAACTGGACCACAATGTCCATTTCCTGAGTGATCTAACAAACATCAGCACTGGCTGTGTTAGCATCACCGTGTGTTCTGGGCCAGACACTATGCTGGAGCTTTACTTCCTGTCCTGTTGATGTTGTCCCCAAGAGCTTATGAGACGGCTCTTGTTACTTCTTAGTTTTTTGAGGCGGGCTCTCACTCTAGTCTGTAACCCAAGCTGGCCTGGAATTCACAGCAATTCTCTTGTCTCAGGTCTCCTAAATGTTGGGTTACAGGCAGAGCAACCACACGCAGCTTCAAAGACTCTATGTACAGCTGGTTTAGTGCTGGCAGGAGGGTGACATGCTAAGGTGCACATGCGGAAAGAAGTCAAAGGACAACTGTTAAGAGTCAGTTCTCTCCTTCCACCATAAGTTCCAGGAATTGAACTCAGGGTGTCCAGCTCGCATAGCAAGGGCTTCTACCTACTGAACCATGCCACCAGCCCTAACCACAACTATTTTATAACTAAGAAAGCAAAGGGAAATGTTTAAGGAACTTGACCATGGACATTCACAGACAGCAAATGAGAGAAATAGAAAGCAAACCCCAGGCACATCTTTAAGAGTCATGGTAAGCCTGCTCAATCTACATCTTCCTTAAAGGGTCTCTGTGCCATAGAGAATGAATGTAAAATGAGTGACTGTCCTGTCTTCAGATGAGTAGATGTCACCCCAAGGACAGCTCTCAGTAGTGCATGCTCAGGGGACAGCACCCTGCCTCCCTGAAAACTCCTAGATCACCAGATCACAAACATATGTCTGCACCCTTTAACCCAAGAGCTTTTTGGATCTTTTCAAAATCCCAAATGCAAAAAGGTAATATACATACATTACATAAATTACAGTAAAAACCTGCAGTACGATCTGGGGTAACCAGGCACGCAAATCTCACAAGCACATTACTATTTCTGCAGTACAGCATATAAATATTTATAAGTGTAATGAAGATTATAAATAGCTACACATTAATTCAAGACAGGCTTTGCTTTCAAACAAAAAATGTCATAAATTTAAAGAAAAAGCTTTTAGAATTCAAAGCTTTAGGGATTTCAAAATTAGGGGTAAAGGCTGGTGCTCTGGTATTTATCTATTTATCTCTGGTGTTTACCTATTGCACTGGAAAGCTGCTGGCTTTCCCTCTCTTTTGGTTTGGGTTCTTAGTGCTAAGGACCAAACCTAGCATGAAGGGACGCCAGGCAAGCACCCTGCCACTGGGCCAGCCCTTCCACTGTGTTTTGTTTTGTTTAGTTTTGTTTGGGGTTCTCTGAAACCTGATTGTCCTATAGCCCAGGCTGCCCGGAACTATGTAGCCCAGCCTACCCCAGGCTGGCCCGGAACTATGTAGCCCAGCGTAGCCTTCAATTCTAGGCCATCCTTCTGCCTCAGCCTCCAGAACGCTAGGATGACAAAAGCATGTGACAACAGATTCAGCTCTTTCACTCTTCTTTTTTAAAAAGGACAATTTTCTCTTCAAGGGAGAATTTCAGGCTAACAACTCAGGGAAGAGGCACAGGTTCAATTAAGGACAACCATGATGACTTAGGGTTTTGCATTCTTTATCAAGTTAAATATTAAATACTAAAGAGCAGCACACGCTTCACAAATTATTTATAGCACATCAGCAATATGTGCTGCACCTCAAGGCAGACTTGTTTTGTTTCCCAAATACCGCCCAAAACACTAAATATTGATTCATGTTTTTTTAAAGAGAGTTGACTGAGGGAAATAATGGGGAAGTGTTAAACTCCAAGTGGTTTGTGCTTCAATATTAGTATTTCCCCCACTAAACTGTGAAATTATAATCTATTATTTATCATTCAATTTCATATCTTTATCAAAAATAGCCTGAGGAACTTTTTCCTTACTTGGAAAAAGACCAATGTGGGCACAAAATAAAATGAGGAAAAGAGAACAAGAAGACCCCCTAACATTTTGAAGAGTGAGCTGTGGTTCAGTAGGGAGAGGCACTTGCTGCTGCAGAATGACTTGAGTTTGATCCCCAGAGCCCACACGGCAGAGGAAGGAAAGAACTGATCACCCCAAGTTGTTCTCTGACCCCGACATGTGACCTGTAGTAAATATCTGCACACATGTACATGCACAGGCAAGCACACACAAATAACAGCCCCCCAAAGAACTTTAAAATACACATGTGTGAAAATATGTATAACACACAAACACAAATCTAGTTTCCGAGAACAAGAGCTGGAACACTGTCTAATCCCAGGACTCATTCTGCAGAGCCCAATTTAGAAAGGGGCTGTGCTCCAAAACTCCTTGTTCATATTTGGAGTTTAGGATTCAGAAAAAAAGTGTTTGCAAAGAGACTTAAATTTGATTCCCAAGTTAGCTAGGGAAAGCATTTGAAATCTAGTATGTAAATATGAAAACAGAGGGTAAATCTTAAGAATTCAAATACTTTCTCAGAAAAGATTTCCTTAAAGAATTTCTATCACAAATGTTGGTGCTTAAAGGAAATGAGATTACAAGAGAATAAGAAGGTAGCTGAGAATCCAGAGCCATGCCAAAGAGGTTAAGAAATTCCCCAAGACTTGAGACAAGGTATACATTTTGCTTTTAAAATGAGAGGAAAACCACTTTTGTAAGGCAATTTAAAACCAAAGCACAAACAAGCCCTTGTTCTTGACCAACCCTAATGACTTCGAAATTTACAGATTTACAAAAGGTATGTTGGTACACTGCCATAATCCCAGTACTCATGTGGTGGAGGCAGGAGGATCGAAAGCAGGCTTCAATGAAGTCAGTCTTGGCTATATAGTGAGACCCGATACTAAAATACAAAACAACATAAAATAAAAGCAGGAGTTGAAAGTTACAACGCAGGCACACCCAACTCAGGGGGCTAAGTCATTGAGGATGTTACCCATCAGAAATTGATTCTTATTTCCCCAAATCATGTTGATTCAAATTCAGTGACTGTGGTGATACACTGTGTACCCTAATAAATTTGCCTGAAGATCAGAGGACGGAGCCAGCTACTAGATTAGACACAGAGGTCAGGCAGTGGTGGCACACACCTTTAATCCTATCACTGGGAGGCAGAGATCTGTCTAGATCTCTGTGAGTTCAAGGCCACACTGGGCTATATGAGATTTCTCAGCATAGGAGAGAAACAGAGCCAGGCAGTGGTGGCACACACCTTTAATCCCAGCACTTGAGATCTCATGCCTTTGTTAGGGAAGCACATATGCCTTTAATCCCAGAAGTAATATGGGAGGGCAGAGAAATGTATATAAGGCTGAGGAAACAGGAACTCACTCTCTTTAGGCTAAGGATTTTGTAGAGGTAAGAACTAGTGGCTGGCTGTTCTGCTTCTCTGATCTTTCAGCTTTCACCCTGATATCTGGCTCTGGGTTTTTTATTAAAAGACCATCTAAGATTCAAGCAACAAAAGACAAAATGATCTCTGTTATACTGTAGGTATTTAAGGTTTCCCACAAGAGACGCAAGTAAAGGTCTGGCTGCCATAGGTAAGATCAGACCCTGAAGACTCTCACCAAGTCAGGGAATGAACACTTTGGTGGAGCCTTACTATAGTGGGCTTACAGGTAATGGAAATGCTAGAAAACAGGCCTGGTTAAAGGCAGCAGCTCACTAGAACATGCCTGTAAAGAATGCCTCACACCCCCCTCAGCATGTCTCTTTCTCTGCTCACTATGAAGTGAGCAGCCCTGCTTTAACTCCCAGCAATAACAATCGTGCTTCATCTTGGTCTCAAAAGCAGAAGAGCAGACCAACCATGAACAAAAATCTTCAAAACCAGAAGCAAAATTTAAACAAAGCTACAGTAATTGAGAAAGTATAAAGTGGCATGAGGACAAACATATTAATCAGCAGACTAGTTCTGAACCTAAAAAGTCAACCACAGCTGGGCACAGCTCCATGGCACAATGAGTGTCGCCCATGCATGAGGTTCTGGGTTTGATCCCTAGCACCACACACAAAAAACATACATAAAAGTAAACCCTCACATTTATAGTTAATTCATTTGTCCTCAGAGATTCACTCACTAGTCGCTAGAGCCCTAGTATAATGGTATTAGGAGGTGGCAGAGGCTTTAAGAGTTTAGGGGTGGCGAACCACAGGTTGAGAACACAACTATAGATACCATACCTATGATAGGTAAAGTCACAACTACCAGGAGACAGTCACAAAAGACCACGCTTAAAAGGGGTTAATGCTCATCTCCAAGAAGTGGACTAATTACCTCAAAACTGGGAAGTTACAATGCTAAGCAGCCCTGCGTGTTTAGTCTCTGTGTGGACCCACTCATCACTCTGGCACACACAGTTCTCACCAGAGGCCACACAGATACCCGTACCATTTCATGGCCTCTAGAACTGTGAGCTAGCTAGGCATGGTAACACAGGCCTGTAACCAAACAGTTGGAAGGTAGAGGCAAAAAGATCACAAGTTCAAGACCAGTTCAACTACAAAGTGAGATCAAGGACAGCCCGGCCTATATAAGACCCTATCTCAAAAAAATCCACAAAATGAACAAATAAAAACCAAACTCTGTGAACTAAATAAATTCCTTTCTCCATAACTTCCCTAGCCTCAGGTCTTCTGTTACAGCAGTATAAACTGGACCATGAGTGATGCCGAGACAATTCAATGAAAGCATAATCTTTTCCACAGTCCAGGGATTTATATATACAAAAGAATAAAGTTGGATTCTTACCACATTCCTATTAAAAAAAAAAAAAAGAGGTTAAAAATTACCTAAGACCTAAACCTTGGGTCCAAAATGATCAATTTCTTAAAATAAAATATAAGTTAATAAAAAAAGATAATAAAATGAAAAAAAAAACACACGTGTAATATCTTGGGACTTTAGACAAGATCAGGAGCATTCTGGGTGGCATGGCCTTAGGCCATTTTATAACATTAGAGTAAGCAATGACATCTAAGATTTGATGCCAAAGCATAGTTACCAGAAGAAGAATAAACCAGACACTTTATGCATCAAAGGAAGCTGCCACCTAAGGAAGCACCACAGCTGTCTGCAGGCTCAGGGCAGAGTGCCTGCTTGGCTCAAGCATAACAAGGCTGCAAATTCAGTATCTGATACAAAACTGGTATCTTGAGAACAGGAAACTCAGCTGGGCCTGGTGACACACACCTGTACTCAAATAGGAAAGTCAGAAGTTCAAGGTCATCCTCAGCTACACAGCCAGTTTGAATTCAACAAGGGTTACCTGAGACTCTATCTCAACAAAGTGGGGAGAAAAAAAAAAAAAGACAAAAATCAAGTTTGTTTTTTTTTTAACTGTGTATGTGTGCACATGTGCACACAGGCACACATACCACACATCTGGAACCTGGAGGACAACTTGCTGCAGTCAGTCCTCTCCTCCCCTTTACCATGTGGATACCAGGATCCAACTCAGACCTTCAGTCTTGGCAGCAAGCACCATTACCCACCAAACCATCTGCCTGGCCATAAACTCTTATAACTTAACAAAAAAAGAAAACAAAGAAAGAAACCCTGATTTTAAAATTGGCTAGGCTATGAATCAATACTTCTCCAAAGAAGATAATCAATTGGTCAATAACATATGAAAAGATATAACAGCTATAAGGAATACAAGTAAAGAGAGTACTACATACCCATTGGGATGACTCTGATCAAAATGACGATGACAAATCTTCTTGAAACTGGAACCCTTATTCAGCTAATAGGAGCCATTTTAAAAAAACAAAACAATACAAAACAAAACAAAAAACCAGTCTGGCAGTTCCTCAAAAGCTTAAACAAAGAGTAACCACATGACCAGGCAATTCCAATCCTAGATCTATACTCAAGAAATAAAAAGGATACTTACAGCAAAACTTGCATGCAAAGGCTCACAGCGCCATTAGTCATAATGGCCAAAAAGCAGAAACAACTCCATCTCTATCAACTGGTGAAGGAAAATGTGGGATACGCACACATTAAATACCCAGTGACATCCTGCAGACACAACAGAGACTGTGACCGCCGCATGAGATCTGCACAGGTTAAAACCAGACAATCCCAGCACGGAGAAGGTGACCCCTGACCATGAAGCTCACTGTACTCATCGATGGCTGCTGGGGAAGGGACAGTGGTGAGGGGTGACACCTAGTCAGGACAGACTGCGCGTGCGTGCGCTCAGGAGTGAAAGGTACTCCACGCTCTTTGCTTTTTCTTTTGTTTTTGTTTTTGTTTTTTGGTGGGTTTTTTTTGTCAGTTTTGTTTGCTTGTTTATTGGTTGGTTTTGATTTCATGTTTTGTTGGTTTTTTTGTTTGTTTGTTTTGTCTGAGGGAGAAAGACAAAGAAAAAATGAGAACATGAATTTGAGTGGGTAGGGAGGAAGGAAGGACCTGGAAGGATTTGGGGGAAGGGAAAGAATATGATCCAAAAATATATTTGTGAAAAAGCTTCTAAACAATAAGAAAAAAGAACCACTGAACCAGGGAGGCTACA
>CABHPH010135169.1:0-24986 GCA_902168325.1 Peromyscus nudipes
CAGGCCTTCTGGAGGACTCGGAAACAGCCGACTACTGTTTCCTATGATGGCTGCTCCAGCTGAGAAGGGCAGAAGAGCCTATGAGTCTCTGCCAGGTAAGAGTTTATCAGCAACTTCGTCAAGGAATGGAAAACAAAACTTGCTGCTTATAAATACATTTTCTTTCCCTCCACCTCCAAATCTCTTTGCTGTTTTTTCCCATCCATGTAAGCATGCTAATACTAACTGTACCTCACTGAGTCTTACAGCTCTCCTCCCACTACCCCCAAACTCCAGCAAGATAACACTCAACAATCTCTCAATATCAAGAAAATTCAAGAAACTGAAACAAAATCTTCCATGATACCTGTTTCCAGACATACAATTACGTTTCAACCCCCATCACCTGGTTCTGTAAATATCTAAAACAAGATAAATTCAACATTTACACTCCTAATCTTACACCGACTCAATTCACAGTTCTAAGAAAACTACTTAGTCCCTTTGTGACTTGGTCTCCTGGGTGTGAAGAGGGGAGACTGATATCTGTCTGTATTGAAATCCCAGCAGAGCCAGGCGGTGGTGGCGCACGCCTTTAATCCCAGCACTCAGGAGGCAGAGGCAGGTGGATCTCTGTGAGTTCAAGGCCAACCTGGGCTACAGAGTGAGTTCCAGGAAAGGCTCCAAAGCTACACAGAGAAACCCTGTCTCAAATAACCAAAAAAGAAAAAAGAAAAGAAAGAAAAGAAATCCCAGCCTAATCTAAAATAAGAATGCAAAAAGAGTATTTTGCTTTTAATAAGATGATTATGTATAAAATTTAGTTTTAATGCACTGAGGTCATGGCTGTAAAAGGAGAATATTCCTGAGAAATTCTGCTACCTTTATTCACAGGAGAACTTAGTAGGGCTACAATGGAATTAAATTTACTGTGAATAACAAATTTCAAGTGGGGCCATTGACACAAATATCTAAGCTTCTTCTAATACTATCTCATTGTAGGATTGTTTCTGTGAAAACATCAAGAACTAAAAAACCACTACAAAATAATAAATCTCAAAAAATGTAAGGTTGTTTTTCCTTTATTAATGATGGTTTTACAGTAACTTGAAGAAATGAGGTTCCAAGTTCCAAAGTGATCTAATTATTCCTTTCAAGTAAAATACCTCAGCCTCTGAAATTAGTGTTCTAGCCAGACAAAAACATAACTGTATAAACTGAGGACATGGCCACTCCAAGGAATGAATGAGCAGGTTTTTATTGTAGGTATGGGGGGGGGGGGGACACACAACACCAGAGGCTTCTGAAAGAGTCCAGAGCAGAGAGAGAAAGGAGAACACGGAACATGGCCAGCAGACTAGCCATGGCCATGAAAGGAGAGGGTCTCTGAAATGTGGAACAGGTACTTGTGATACTGAGGGAGTCTGGAGGCCAGCGTGTGCTTTGGTTTGCTAGCAGGCACCACAGACAGCCATCTGTCCCTTCTGCCAGTGATAAGGGGACTGGTTCCTTTAGTAGAGGGGAACCAGCTTCACGAACTCCAGAGGAACCCTGGCTTTTGTCTAACTTGCAGAATTTGGGCCTGACAATAACCAAAGGTCCTGCCTAAGACTGCAGCACCAATATCATTGCTAGATTTTTAAGTTCTCTTCAAAGTGTGGGAATCCATCTTCTATCTGATCTTCTAGAAGAAAGCCAGGCCTTCATGAACACTTAGTACCACAGTTCAAGAAACATATCGAGATTTGCTGTAGTAAGAACAGACATCACATACATGACTAAGATGGCGAACATGCATTGCCACACAAAAAGTCAGAGGGAGAGCATGATCACAAGGTTTAGACTTTACACTTCTCACTTACTCCTTGCAGCCATGCCAAGGTGTATCATCCCTACTATGGTAAGAAGAATGGAGACTAACACCACAGTAATCATGTTTTGTCTTATTTAGTTGTTTCATGATTTCTGTCTTATGATGAAGCAGAATCAAACACAAGGTAAACCTCATCTATCGCCACCAGAATCTTAGCACAATCTAATTACAAAAGGCTTAAACAGTGACACATTTTTTTCTCAGCAAGTTGCATTTATGCATATTTGTGTACACACACACACACACACACACACACACACACACACAAATAATCACAGAAAAAGGCTACCAGCTTGGGAAAGGGGACCTGGAAGGGGTTGAGGGAGGGAGGCTGGGTAGGGCTGGGGGAGAGAAGGGAAGACAGAAAGTAATGTAATTCTATTGTAATTCAAAATACATTTTTAAAAGAAAGATATTGACCAATTTTCATTTATTTCTTGAGATTATAATATCACCTTAAAGAGTCACCTCAAAAATACTTTAATCCTTGTGGTTTATATGATTTCTACAGCAGCTACTCAGTATTACTACCGGAGCATCAAAGGCTGCCTAAACAACATGTAAGTGTATCAGCATAGCTGTGTTCCAACAAAATCTTACACACACACACACACACACACACACACACACACACGCCAACTCACAGGTTACAGGTTTCCAACATCCAATCTAGAGAACAAACTTTTCATGACCAAGTTAATCAACGAAGCACCAACGTACCCTTAGCAGAGTCATGAGTAAGCAGGTTTTTTTCTTTTTTTTCTTTTCTTTTTTTTTTAGATTATAATTACTAAATTTCTCCCTTCTCTTTCCTCCCTCCAAATGCTCCCATCAGCCTTCCTTGCTCTCCTTCAAATCCACGGCCTCTTTTCTCAATAATTGTTATTACATGCATATATGTATTTGCATATACATATATATATTCCTAAATTATAACCTGTTGGATCTGAATAATGTTACTTATATGTATGTTTTCAGGGCTGAACATATGGTACTGGACAACCAGTTAGTGTGCTCGTCCCTGGAGAAGACCACCTCTCCCTTTTCCAGCTTTCCTCGGTTGCCTATAGCTCTCTGTGTGGGGCTTTTCTTCATGGGCTTTTCCCCACCCAGATTGGCACATTCACCAGCGTCACCCTTGTTCAGCTCACATTTGGGTGATCATGTTGGTGAGACTTTATGGGTGTAGCTTCTGATGTTATCAGGGAGACACAGTCTCACAGCAAACTCCCTGGTCCTCTGGCTCTTACAGTCTTTCTGCCCCCTCTTCCTCAATGTTCCCTGGGCCTAAGCTGTGGGACTATTTTGTAGATGTGCCCATTGGGACTGGAATCCACAACTCTACATTTTCTATACTGGTTTTCTATACTGCCTCCATCTTTTGAAAAGAGCGTTTTCTTGATGAGGGAGGAAGATTCACTTACCTTTGTGTATAAGGATAAATGTTTATAGACTGTGCTGGTTTATTAAATTAGTGGCTGTTGATTCTTCTCCAATGACCATGACTTCATTAGCACTGAACAGTTGGCCAGGTTTCCAGTACCAGGCAGGGAACACCTCTTGTTGAGCAGGTTTGAAGTCCAATTGGAGAGTTGTTGGTTACTGCCAAGGTGTGTGTGCCACTACTGCACCTGTGACATTATGGTGCCATGCTGGTTGCTGATGTGGTGCATAGGCATCAGAGCTGGGTAGGACTGTTGGCTACCTCCCTCCTTTGGAAGCTTGCATGGCACCTTCTGATGCCATGAAAGCTAGGCCTGAGGGAGGGAACATTCACGTCAGTTCCAGCTCAGGGCCTCTGGGCCGTTTCTGAAGGCGGTAAATGTCTTCAGCAATAGAGACTTACCTCCCACCTCTGGGGAAAGCCAAGGGCAACAGCAATAGGCTGTATGTTTGGGGAGTCTCTTGGACAATCCTGACCAACAACTCAAAAGAGGGATTCTCATGTCTAGGACTGGAGTTTTTGTAAGGTGGTCTTCCACTCTTGGAGTGAGCACCATCAGCCCAGATAAGAAAAGTTCATTAAAACTATATATGTGCCGGGTGGTGGTGGCACACGCCTTTAATCCCAGCACTCGGGAGGCAGAGGCAGGCGGATCTCTGTGAGTTCAAGGCCAGCCTAGGCTACCAAGTAAGTTCCAGGAAAGGCGCAAAGCTACACAGAGAAACCCTGCCTCGAAAAAAAAAAAAAAAACTATATATGTATATTTATACATGGAATTGTGTGTGCATTATTGGGTTTTTTAAAGGCAAATAATTAATAATATTATTCCTTGTTGCTTTTTCAGATATCTTTATTGTTATTTTACCCACCTCCCTCATCCTGTATTTTTCTTATATTCTCTTTTTCATTAATTATTGTTATATACATACACACACATACATATGTATATATTCCTAAATACATAAATACAACCTGCTCGGTCTGTACAATGTTACTTGTATGTATGTTTTCAGGGATGACCATTGGTATTGAATAACCAATTAGTGCGCTCTTCCCTAGGGAAGATATTTTCTCCCACTCTCTGCTTCCCTTAGTTGCCTGTACTTCTTTGAGTAGGGTTGAGGCCATCTGGTCTTCCTTCACTCCATCTACATACACATGTCTATTGTTACTGCTCAGCTCATGCATAGGCAGTCATATTTGTGAGACTTTCTGGGTGTAGCTTTTGACACTTCTAGAAGATAAAACCTCACAACAAACTCCCTGATCCTCTGGCTGTTATGATCCTTCTGCTCCCTCTTCTCCACTGATTCCTGAGCCCTAGGTACAGGAGTTGTATTGTAGATGTATCCTTTGGGACTGGGCTCCACAACTCTGTATTTTGATTGGTTGTGGTCCCCGATAATGGTCTCTATCTGTGGAAAGAGAAGTTTCCTTGATCAGGAGTGAAGACTATACTTATATGTTGATATAAAGACAAATATTTAGATCATAGTTAGGAATTATGCTTGTTTAGTAAAGTGGAGGTTGTAAGTTCTCCTCCAAGATACATAAATTCACTAGACCTCCATAGCTGGCTAGATTTCAAGCTCCAGGCATGGCTTCCCTGCAGTTGAGTGGGCGGTAAATACAGTTAGAGGGCTGCTGGTTACTGCCAAGGTACCACCATGATACCCTTAGGGTCACTGTGCCGTGCTGGTCACTGATGTGGTTCATGGGCATCACAGCTGTGGAGGACTGTTGGTTGCTTCCCTCCTTTAGAACTTGGTATAGCGCCTTCTGATACCAAGAATGCTAGGCCACAGGGAAGAGGCTCTCAGGTCAGTTCCAGCTCAGGGGCCTCTGTGCCCTAGGGTCTATAGTGCATGGTGTCTGCAGCAATAGGGACTTACACTCCACCTCTGAGGGGCAAGCAAGGGCAATGGTAATAATGTTTTGGGAGTCTCTTCAACAACCATGACCACCAACTCAAAAGAAGGCCTCTCATGCCTGGAAAACAGCTCTCTTAATGTCAAAGGAGCTATCTCAGAAAAGATTGACTTCCTCATCCTTAACTGGCTGACTGTTCTGAACAATAAAGACCATAGTTTTCAGACTATTTCCCCCGAGCCAATTTACCATTGCCTTGCTTAGAGTTTAGACATTAATAAGTAAAAATCTTTGTCCATTAATGGAAACACCAAAGTCTTCATGAATTAAATAATATCATACCTAAAACTGCCATGACTGTTATCATTCCTATGAAAATAAGCTTAACTCCATTTTCAAATCTATAATTCAATCACATTCAAAAGGTGACAATTATACGTCATTTGTTCTTTGTAGTTTACTTCATTACTTCAGTCTTAATTTCCTTTATCTGTGAGAAATCACTGACCAAAACCAACAGGGGAAGAAAAGGTTTATCTGGCTTACACTTCAAGACCACAGTTCGTCATTGAAGGAAGTCATAACAGGGTCTCAAGCAAGAACCTGTAGCAGAAACTAAAACAGAGACCATGAAGGCGCACGGCTTTCGAGCTTACTTCCACTGGCTTGCTCAGCTACCTTTCTTACAAAGCCCAGGCCCACCTGACTAGAGCTAGCACTGCCTAGAGCTAGCACCAGCAATGAGCTAGACCCCCCTATATCAAATGGCAATCAAGAAAAGGCCCCGTGGACGCGCCCACAGGCCAAGCAGTGTAGGCAATTCCTCAACTCAAGGTCCTTTTTTCCCAGCTGCATCAGGTTGGCAACCGGAAGCAACTATGACAATTGTTAGGTAGGCTTCTATTTTTAATATCTAAATAGTCTTTGATTTAAATGTTAAATTTAAATTCCAAGACAATTCTATTCTATAGAAAAACCATATATAAACAAGGTAGGGTACAAATAAATGTGTGCAGCAGTGTACATCTAAGTCTCAAAATACTTTTCCACCTCCTTCTTATCAGAATAATTATACTTTGTCAAGAAGGCTTCCATCAGGATTTTCTGTATCTTTAATTTTAGTCAGACTCAAAAGAAACAATCACCACAAACACCTTATAAATACACAGCAAATAAAATTACTATTAGAAAAAGACAACTACAAACTTAACTATTATAATTGTCATCTTTATCATCATAAACTTAGCTAAATGTCCTGTCATCTAACAACATACTCTTTTTCTGACTCTCCTGCAGGTCTCAATACCTAGCAGATAACATAAAATAAACCAAACCCTGAGATACCACTTAGATTTTTGGATTGTTCCTTGATAATATATACATCCCAACCTGTGAAAGCTGTAAAAGGTGGCAGAATTATTCAGAGTGATTATACTGTTTCATTACTAGTGCATGAAAGCTGCAATTTGAGAGCCTACATGTCCTATTTTTTTTGAGTTGGATTTCAAAGGCGGCAACAACAGTGCAGATCCTGCTTTGTTCTTGCGGCAGGATTTACCCTGAAGACTGTAAAGCTTCTGACATGCTCCTTTCATCCCTCTTGTCTACTAATATAACCCATCAAAACAGCATCCTAGAGCACTCCCACCCAATTATTCCTAAGTAAATACTCCTTTCAGATTTGCCGTAAGCTTGTCCTTTCCACAGAAGTACCCAGCTAAGACTCCCATGATTCCCAGCATATTATATTCAATGTAATCTTAGTCTGGTAATTGGTATTATTCAATTTGGAGTTGAGCCAAGCCTCTTCTTTCTTGTCTTTCTGCCTATCTTTAAGTCAAACTGTCAGTCAAAAGAGTTTCAGTCTCTTCCTGGAGAAAAGCACATTTCCTGACTCTGTTAGCTGGGATTAAGTAAGAATCTGACTGTCAAGAACTAATGGTTGAACAAAGTACAGAGAGCAGTTTCCCATTGCTTGTCAAAGGGATATCTAAATCTCCAAGTTCAGTCAAGACAGACAGAGGAACAAGGGCACCTGAAGGATGAGGCTCACCTGACAGGGGAGCAGAGCTGGAGTGGCCTCACGGAAGTATAAAAGAGTCTTAAATGACAAACGCATTGCTCGTGAGAGAGCTGAGAAAGCAAAAACAAAAGAAAGGAACCGTTTCTAATTTGAAACTTTATTTTAGAGTTACCTTCATCTTCTAAAGAAACTGCCAGGCTGGCAGGATGGCTCAGTGGGTAAGGGCACTGCAGACCTGACCACCTGAGTTCTGTCCACGGAGCACACATGATGGAAGGAGAAAACCAGCTCCCCAAAACTGTCCTCTATCTCCACATACGCACCTTGGAGTGTGTGTGCGTACCCCACCATACACACCAAAGAAATGTTCAAAAAAACCCAACTTTTTAAAAAGAAACTGACGACAAAGCTGAGCCCAGAAATGAAGTCACAGTTAGGCCCAGGATTCAACTCTTTCTCCAACTCACCTCCTGCCTCCTAACTCAATGGATTTTCACTACCCACTTCATCGAGAAGCCACAGAAGCCTTCCTACTGTTCCTTGAAGAGTACCAACCAGCCTTTGCACTAGCTAGTCCTTCTGGTACACTCTCTCTTACATGGCACACTGTTGTTTGTTGTTTCTTATGGGGGGGGGGAGGTGGCCGCCATCCAGCTCTCAAATAAATCACACATGGAGGCTTATTCTTACTTATAAATGCCTGACCTTAGTTTGCTTGTTTCTTGCCAGCTTTCCTTAACTTATATTATCCCGTCTATCTTTTGCCTCTGGACTTTTCCCATTCTCTTACTTCTATAAATCTTACTCTTACTCCACAGTTTGCTGTGTGGCTGGGTGGCTGGCCCCGGGAGTGCTCCTCTTTCTCTGGCTCCTTCTTCTCCCCACCCCCAGATTTCTCCTTCTATTTATTCTCTCTGCCTGCCAGCCCCACTTATCCTTTCTCCTGCCTTGCTATTGGTCATTCAGTTCTTTATTAGACCATCAGGTGTCTTAGACAGGCACAGTAACACAGCTTCACAGAGTTAAACAAATACAACATAAACAAAAGTAACACACCTTAAATAATATTCCCTGCCAGGTGGTGGTGGTACACACCTTTAATCCCAGCACTCCAGAGGCAGAGTCAGGCAGATCTCTGTGAGTTCCAGGCCAGCCTGGGCTACAGAGTGAGTTCCAGGAAAGGTGCCAAGGCTACACAGAGAAACCCTGTCTCAAAAAAACAATAATAATAATAATCATCATCATCATCATCATCATCATCCCCAACAACACACTCTCACCTTCTTCATGTCTCTGCTGCTGAAAAATGTGATTTTTTTTCTCAATGACACTTACTCTATTCATTAGAAACCAACACTCAGTCTCATGCATTTACTTCTCCCTTATCCCAAGCTACCTTTTTTGTCTTCTGACATACTATTAATTGTGCACTGTGAGGACAAAGCTATCCTTTAATACTGTCTAAGTGAGTGAATGAATAAACAAACCTTCATTTGTTCCTCTTTAAAATCTTAGGAGTGAGTTGCTATATAATGCCTAAGGCCCCAACTTGGATTTTAAGAGTCAATGATTTCATGTAATTCTCCCTCCTCAAAAATCAGTTAATAAATGCAAGCCTGGTATTAGCCAGACGGTGGCACATGCCAGCAACCCCAACACTCAGGAGACTGGGACAAGAGGCTCATAAGTTCAAGGCCAGCCAGGGCTACAAAAATAAGTTCTAGACCAGTCCTGACTATACAGTGAGGCCCCATCTCAAACCCAAACCTTCCCCCAAATACACTGTAGGTATGAGTGTGTGTTTTGGTATTAAGAAAGGGTTATATGGGTATGCTAGTGCATATCTTAATCCTAGTACTTATAAGGCTAAGGTAGAAAGACCATGAGTTCAAGGCCAGTCTAGGCTACAAGAACAAGATTCTGTCTAAAATAAACATAAGATGAAAAATGTGAAATAGGTTAGAATTTCCCAGCAGTCTACTCCTCTACCACATTCTTCCCAGGAAACCCTCCCGTGAGCCTCACTTCACTATGGATCTCTCTTCATAGTGGATTTCTTCAGACATGGAACTTCATGGGAAAGGATCTAGTGGGAGCCGTGGGCTGATACACAAACACGACAGAATGGTATATACCATCTAAGGCTTTGAAAACTAAAGCCACACATGGAATTGAAAAAGCTAATTAAAAAGAGTAATTTTAAATCTTCTCAGTGGCAGAAGTGGTACAATGGGGTTTCAAATATAAAAGGGTTACAGAAGTTTTGCTTCGTTTATCCTTTACAGAACAAGATTACACACAAAAAAAAGAAGAAATTGCCTTCAGTCCCACATTTTTATTTAAAAAGTAATGGGGAAATATACTAACAAGATTAAGAAAAATCTTAGCTCCTTGGTCTGCCTTTTTAAAGTATTAACGTGCTTAGTCAGTACAGTTTTAACATTTGGAAAAACTTAGGTTTCTATCACCATGGTGATGCTTATAAAAATGCAGGAGAAGATACATATAGACACTAAGCCCTAAAAATAACAGTCAACTTACTAATGACACCAACTAGTCGTTTTATTACCAGATTCTCAGCCCAGGAACCCAGAAACCTAACTAAACAACAGAGCCTTTCCCAAACAGATAAAGCACTCCAGCAAAACCCTTCCCTAACTGCGGGGCCAAGAGCAGCCCTCACAGTTCTGACAGCGGATCCTGCAAAGAAACAGGACTCAATCCCCGCAGGGCACTGGAGCACTCCAGCAAAACCACAGCGCCGTGGCTGGCTTTGCAACCAAGGACCCATGTGCTCTGCCTGCTCCCTCAGCGCCCTGCAGAGGTTAAGCCCTTCATACTCCCTGAGGAGAGGAGGGGGTGGAAAATAATTTAACAGGAAAGGAACTGTTCCTGAGGAAAAATGAATTGGTAAGAACCAAGTTAGGGAGTAAGAGGAATTAAAAGGAGAAAAATTTTTGAGAAAAATCCAGATAAGCTTGTACTAGGGTCAGCTAATGAAAATCCAAAGGCCAGCTCACAGTGTCGCCACCTACAGGAGGTTAAGCAAAGAAAGAATATATTAAATGCAAATTTCAGGTAATTTCTCTAACTCAAAAGCCAACTCAGCAGCTTCCTGGAGCAAAGTAAGAGAATCAATTACTGCAGCAAGCAGCACTTTATCAAAAGAAATATAAAAGACGGGCCAAAAGGTCCCAAGCTGGAAGCACTGACCAACAGCTTCTTAAATCCACTCAAAACAGTCACTGTTGCTTCTAGGTGCAAGATGCAGAATGCTTCCCAGATCACCATGGCCCTGGGTGGCAGGCAGCACAGACCACTCAGATTGGTATGGCCCCAGCGGCAACACGGCCCTCAGACATCAACATCGCCTCAGGTGGTGGCCCAAACCAGGGACATCCTCACCGCTGTCATTGGTAGCACGGGCCCTGGACATCACCACGGCCCTGGGTGGCAGTGCAGGGCTTCAGCTCCGCCTCTCTCCACAGTGCACACACCACTCCACTTCTCCTTCTCTCTCATTCCTCCACCACATACCTGTTCATCACAGTGGTGCCCACCCACCCACCCTGGCCTTGGGGTGCCGAGCAGGCCTGTGGCTGTCTTCCACCCACCCAGGCTGCAGGGCACTGGGTGGGCCTGTCCCCTCTTTGTTTTGAATAACGCCCCCTCCAATTCAATGGATGTGGGGCCAGCTACTTAAAAAAACAAAACCTGACTCTTCCTCCCCCAGAAGTCATTAACTGTGAATAGCTCCTCGGTTAGGGTATGGGCTTGTGAGCCCCTCTACCTCCACGCTAGAATATTCACTGGCTTGTGCAAGTGCAGCGAGCATTCCTGTCTTGTCTCAGAGTCAGCTTCCCTCTAGTCCTGCCCGTCCACTAGCTCTTAGTTTTTCCACACCCCCTTTCATAATTGTAGCTGAAGTTATCCTGTTCCTGCCCGGCTCCCGCGGCCCTCAGACCCAAGCAAACACACAGAGACTTATATTATTTATAAACTGTATGGCCTAATGGCTCAGGCGTCTTGCTAGCTGTTCTTATATCTTAAATTAACCCATTTCTATTAATCTATAAGTTGCCACGTAGCTCGTAGCTTATCGGTATCTTAACATGTTGCTTCTCATCATGGTGGCTGGCAGCGTCTCTCTCTGCCTCAGCCTTCCACTTCCCAGAATTCTCCTCTCTCCTTGTACCACCTACACTATCCTTCCTATCTGGCTACTTGACCAATCAGCGTTTTACTTATCAATCAATCATAGCAACATATACAGGACATCCCACAGCACATAACCGTTCCTGAGCTTTGGGGTGGAGGAGATACAGACATCCCATTTGTGGCTAAGCACTCCACAGACACTCTGCAATCTGATCAGTTGTTAATGCTTTACCCACTACCCACTGCAAAAACAAACAAACGAACGAACTGTGAGGGCCGCACTAACCTGTGGGTACAGAGATATGGGAGGGCAGTTTGCTGGGATGTCCATTTATCAGAATAAGAGCAGTATGCTCACCCCGGGGCCTATGAAACCCAACCATGGGTTCTTAGCCAGAATTAAAGGACAAGACATATGTTCCTTCCTGTGAAATGGGCCTTAAATCAAATCATAAAGTGGTTGGTTAGTCCTATAACACCCACACCACTATTACACCCACGGGCATATCTCGTATCATAGTTCACATCTGGGTAAAATTGTTGATGACTTTTTTTCCCTCCAGCAGCCTACATAGCTCCATCCAGTACTATAAAAGCCACAAGAGGGAGGAAGATTCCTGGTTGGTACAAAGTTGATTTCTACATATGCTATGACCAAAGTCTGTGATACCTTCAACAATAGGGTCTTACCATCAAGTTCTAGTGGGCAGCCAAGAGCAATGGCAATAGTTTACATGTCAACTTATCCAATTCTAATTCTAGTAACAATTCTAGCACGTGAGTGTACAATAAGTCTGAAGAAATCAAGCCACACACGGGCTAGTAATTTGCCAAGGCCAGGCAGCTGTCAGAAGGAAATGGTAAGAACCCAAGCAGCATACTTTCAGAGTCTGCAGATAACCACCACAGCATGCTACTTCTCTCCAGAGACAAATTAAGTTGAAGCCCTCACAAAAAAGTACAGACTTGGCGTTACTGTGCCTCTCCCTCCCACCAAGACTTCTTTATGAACTGGGAAATAAGCATTCACTGTCAGCATGTGGTTATTTCCCACACAAAACTATCATCCAAAATAACATCCCAATTACTAATTCGGAAAATACATAACATAAACTTGGAAAAGAGCAAAATGATCCTTAAAGTGTACATACTTACTTTTATCTGAACTGATACTGTCCATTTTAAGAGCAAGAACCATGCCTACCTTAGAGCTTTGAGACTGCTGTGGAAAACAGTCTCTATTAAATAATAAGCAACACATTTTATAGAAACTGGGTTTAGAGAGTTTTATTATATTAGCCAATTTTAAGGTGTATACTTATATAGATTACATGGAACAGATACAGTAAAAAATATAGTTAAGGAAATAAAAAATCATAATGTGAAGTCAGAGAATGTTTGGCTAAGCCAACAGGAAATCAGCTGTTGATTACAACAGATACTAAGCCACATGAGAAGCATTTACAATAAGCCACTACTTATTCTCTTGTAATTGTACAGAATAAAGTGTCTCTATACTAAATCAAATGCAAAATACTTAGAAGCTAATATACAAAAACGACCATTTATTGAACCACAGTACTAGCTCGAGACATCATACCAGTAGTATCAAATACACAATATCTTTATTTCACAGGACTCGGTAGAGGAGCTATTACTCTGTTGTTGTTATTATTTCTGCTCATTTCCAAGAGGAGGAACCTGAGTTCTGCAAAGTCAAGTTCCCAGCCCAAGTTCATACAGCTAATAAGTGAAAAGCTGGCGTACAGAATTGAGTTTATCAGAATCCAAAGGCCTCGTTTTCCAACCAGTGGTACCCAGAAGAAGCGAGCTGTGTCAGAATCACTGGGGAGCTTGTTAACAAAACTGATGGCCACGTCCCAGACCTAAAAATACCAATTCCCAGAGATTCTGATTTATTTAACAAGCTCCCAGGTGATTCCTATGCAGCAAGTGAGGGCTAGCCATAGAAGGAGTATTTAAAACCCAAGAAACTAACTCTGCCTGCCTCCTCCGTTTTCTATTGGGTTCAGTGGTTTGAAAGAGAGGTTATAAGGTCCTATAACAAGATTTAGACTCGAGGGAGTAAGTGGTTCAAATAAGAGAGGAAGGATCCAATTCAATCTCACACTGAAAATTGATTTTGGTAAGTGGCATTATGACCTTTTCATTCATCTCTAAAACCTGAAATCATCTTCAATGACTCTTTCCCTATGTCTTAAACAGATCTCCTAACAGGAAGATATAACCATCTGTAGTTACCTTGGATCCAAAGTCCCTGTCTTAGTGACTTTTCTACTGCCTTGATAAAACACCATGGCCACTGTAACTTATAAGGAAGCAAACAATTTGGGGCTCATGATTCCACATGGTTAGAGTCCATGACAATCATGGTGGGGAGCATGGCAGCAGGCAGGCAGGCAGGCATGATACTGGAGCAGTAGCTGAGAGCTTATATATTGGCTCACAAACATGAGGTGGGGATGTCGGTGAGAGAATGGGAATAAGCTAACTGAGAAGAGCAGAGACTTTTGAAATCTCAAAGTCCAAGCCCAATGACACAGCTCCTCCAACAAAGCCACACCTCCTCATCCTTCCCAAACAGTTCCACCAACTGTAACCAAGCATTCAAATATATGAGCTTATGGGGGCTTTCACATTCAAACCACCACAGCCCCTACTCCCACACCCTCCTTTTCATACAGAATTTACCTCTTTGAAAACATTGGATCCTATACTTGCCTAGTCTCTCTTGCAGCTAAAAGATGGTCATAAAAACCAGTCATCATCAGTGAAGCTAAAAAGGATCAATGAAAATTTTCCTCCCTCACAACCACAAAACCATCCACAAGGGAACACTCTCTTTCTCTGCTCTTTTGCTAACTGACTGCAATAGCCACCTTCCAAAAAGAGTGTAGGAAGCTACCCCAGAACCCTGATATATCTGAGCTGCTTTTTATTACTGAAAATAGATTTCTTCATACAATATACTCTGATTATGGTTCCCCTCCCCCAACTCCTCCAAGGTCCTCCCCACTTCTCCACCACCCAAAACCACACCCTCTCTGTCTCCTCTCATTAGAATACAAGTAGGCGCCTAAAACATAATAAGATAGAATAACAATGCTGTGACTTCCAGACTTCTGTGATGTGAACTAATATGCCCTACTTTTTAAAATCTTTTAATTCAGTTCTTGCTCTGCCTATCTCAGCAGTCCCAGTACCTCTATCTCATGTCTTTCTGTATCATTATAAATCTTAATTTTGAAAGGCACATGTTTATAGCATGAGCTATGTGACAGTGAAAAACTTCCTAAGGTATCCCACCGTCAGGGCTCAAATCCAAACTCCAGTGCATGCGCTGGCACCAGTCCATCTGCAGATGTGCCTCTGCATCCTCTGGTCCTGACACCCCCTATCCTGGAGTCACAGAAGCACTGTGCATCCCAAACACCTCGCGACTTCCTGCTAGGACTTTGCTCACATAGTTCTTCAACCTATTTTTCTACCAGTAGAACTGTCTAGACTTCAAAGGGCTGGAAATAATTTCTCCTTGATCTGCTATTAGCATAATCTGTATTCACCAACGGCTACGCTTGCCACATTCTTTCTTATCCACAAGTAAGTATCTGCTTTCCAACATAGGTAGAAGTATTAGGAAAGTCACATCCAGGCTGCTAAGATGGTTCAGTGGGTTGTTTGCATCAAGCCTGATGACCTGAGTTCAATCCCTGGAGAAGGAGAGAAATGACTCCTATAACTGTCCTCTGACCTCCACACATGCATCATGGCACACACACACATGTATGCACACACACACACACACACATACAGATACACACATACACACAGATACACACATACACACAGATACACACACACACACACACACACAAAATAATGAAAAAACAACAGAAAGTCAAAGCGATGGTTAAAGAGTCTCTAACACAAGATGGCCCGTGGATTGTTCAACTGACTCTGTCCACAATCATTCAGACATTCTCAACCATGTTGCTAAGGGCCAGAGGGCAGCCACTGTATTTTAAAGAGAAAGACAGGAGCTGGAGAAATGGCTCAGTAGATAAAGCGTTTGTCACACAAGCATGAGGAGCGGAGTGGAGATTCCCAGGAGCCAATAAAGGCCAGCAGACATGGTGATGCCTGCAACCCAAGCACTCGGGGGCGGGGACGGGGAGTCCTGGGGTAAGCTGCTAGACAAGCAGGGATTGCTGAGCTCTGGCTTTACCAAGAGACCCTGACTCAATACAGGAAGCTGAGAACTCTTAAAGGAGATGCATAATGTCAATTTCAGGCCTACACACACACATAAGGGCCCACGTGCATACGCGCGTGTACACATGCCACATACGTATGCAAATAAATAAATGATTAAATAGAAAGACAAACCATAACAAAAATATTTAGGGCTTGGAGAAATTATTTCGGAGGTACCTTAAACTCACTGAACACAAAGCAGAAAATAATTCTGAGCATAAAGACATGAAGATTGACATTCACAAAGATAATATAAAGTCTCACAAAATTCTGGAATATACTTATGTGCCAAGTAATCTCTACTCTCATGACTTCTTACTATGCCAACCAATATACCTCCCTGCTTCAATCACATCTCGGTTTACACAGCAAAAATCCTGCTGGGGACTGCACATCAAAATGCTAAAATACCACTTTATTCCCATAGAAGATGGTTATAAAGAATAAAAAGGGAGCTGGGTGATGGGTGATGCCTACACCTGTCATCCCAGACACTTGGCAGGCTGAGGCAGGAAGATTACTTGAGTCCAGAAGTTCTGGGCTGTAGTGCACTCTGCCAATCAAGTATCCCCACTAAGTTGGACATCGATATGGTGATCTCCCGTGTGTGGGGCACCACCAGATTGCCTAAGGAGAGGTGAACTGGCTCAGACTAGAAATGGAGCAGGTCAAGAAAAAAGCGTGTGTTGGGGGGTCGGGGGTGGGGGTGTTAAGTGCATGTGTTGCCCTTGCAGAAGACGAGGATTCGGTCTCCAGCACCTACATGGCGGCTCACAACCTATAATTCTAATCCCATAGGCTCCGATACCTTCTGGCTTCCTCAGGCTTCTGCACCCACACTGGGAACATACATACACTCAAGCACACATACATATTCACGTAAAATAATAGAACCCGTAAAACAATTGTTTTCAATGAGTACTGGTAACGATATGGAGGAACTGTGATCCTCATACACTCACATGGGCATGAAAAGGGGCACAACCATAGTTAGGGACACAGCTCGGTGGCAGAACACTCACCTAGCACGCAAAAGGAGCTGAGTCCGATACCCAATAGTGCCACAAAAACACGACAAACTAACTATCAAAAAGCCAGGCGTGGTGTGACACCTGTAATCCCAGCGCGTGGGACGGAGGTGGGAGGATCAGAGCTCCCGCCAGGCTGAACTACATATGACGGTATCTCCAAAGCAAAACAAACATATGCAGAAAGCCACTTTGGAGAACAGGGAGGTCGTTCCTCACATGGTTAAACCTACATTTTCCAGTGGATGCCACAATCCCACTGGGAAGTACATACCCAAAAGAACTGGAACATACATCCACACACAGACCTGTACACAGTAACACGATAGCCAAAAGGTGGAAAGAGTCCAGCTGTATGTGGACAGGCATACACTGGAGCAGTCACAATAAAAAGAAATGAAGTGCTGAAACCCACAGTCATTCCTCCTTCTCTCTGGTTTCACTT
The DNA here is from genome assembly GCA_902168325.1 of Peromyscus nudipes. Classification (NCBI taxonomy): domain Eukaryota; kingdom Metazoa; phylum Chordata; class Mammalia; order Rodentia; family Cricetidae; genus Peromyscus; species Peromyscus nudipes. The sequence goes on from CABHPH010135169.1 coordinate 17,095, forward strand.
TCCATATTTTCAATTACTCAAGGCCAGCTGCAGTCAGCTAACAGTAAATAGAAAATTCCATAAACAAACAATTCCTAAGTTTCAAACCGTACACCTTCTGAATATCATGATAAAATTTCACACCATCTGGCTTCATCCAACCCAGACCTGCCTGGGACAAGAACCAGCTGTAACATGCTCCCCAGCCACTAGTCACTGGGCAGCAATGCTGGTTATCAGGTCAGCTGTGGCGTTGTCACAGGGCTTAGGCTAAAGAAGCCCCTATTCCTTGACAGTGGTCCCCAAGCACAGGAGCGGCAGTACTGACAATTCCGACACGCCCAAGAAGCTGTTAGTGCTTCCTTTAGGTATAAATGTGAAAGGGGAAAATCATCACAAATGGTTTAACCTTGACATTGCATGAATGGGGAGAAAAATTCAAGCAGTAACTCAAACTGCAAAGGTTATGTCACAGTATATAAAAAGTCATTAAGTGGGCTGGAGAGAGAGCTCAGTGGTTAAGAGCAATGGTTGCTCTTCCAGAGGACCCGGGTTCAATTCCCAGCACCCACATGGCAGCTTACAACTGTCTGTAAGTCCAGTTCCAGAGGGTCCGACACCCTCACACAGACACAAATGCAGTCCAAACACCCATACACACAAATTTAAAATTAAAATAGACAATATAATCAAAGCGTAGAGAAGGCTGAGGCAAGAGGATTGGAAGTTCAAAACCTTCCTGAGGCCACATAGCAAGTTCAAGGCCAACCTGAGCTACTTAGTAAGACTCATGTCTCAAAACAAAACAAAAACACACTCCCCATCTCTGACAACAAGACAAATCTATTGTAACAGAAACTCTAAATCCCAATTCCAAAATTCTAGCTCCCCAAAGTTTTCATTCAAACTGGGGGGAGGCAATAAAAGGAGGTGAGTGACACAGAAATAAACTAGAAGTGAGAAGTGAGGGTCACAGTCACTGGATCTTGGGAAAGCATGGCGGAGTTGAGGGAGAAAGTAATGGCGATTGTAGGAGCAGACGTAACGGTATTACTGCCAGGCAACACTCTGGGGACCCTCAGGTTAGGATCAGTTTCTCCAGCATGTTTCCTAACATCAGAACTCCTCTTCTGCCACACTTAGCGCGGATCTCAGTGACAGCCTGGATGATCTTTCACCACCACCACCCTATAACCCACCACAGGGTCTGGCGTGTATCAGCCAGTGACGACCACAGTTAAAGGAGGCCCTGTTATCTTCAGCTTCACAGAGTAAGTCACGGCCCTCAGGCTGGGCTCCCAGTTCTGCCAGAGCCCAGAGCAGCAGTAACCAAGAGGAACAAGAGGGTCACCTGGCCTTCCTGCTCCGCCCCCTTTGATCTACTGCTCTTCTGTCACAGCCTCACGAGACGCACACTCAACAGCTGGCTTCCATCCTCCCTGTCGAATCATGTATAAAAATAAAACATCATCTATATTATCACAGTCATTTTCGTAGTACGTTGAGAATGTCAGAGCCCTGACTCAAGGACGAGCTGCAGCAAGCTCGCAGGGATCTCGTCAGAGGCAGATGTTAGCTACTCGGGATCCATTTATAGGACTTGCTTCCAAGCAGGGCTATTCTTTCCTGACTTCATTTCCTCCTTGAACACTGGCATTTAGCAGACTACGATTTTCAAATTTTCCTTTCTTTGATCACAGTGTCCTCTTAGCAACATGACACCATACTCCCTTTCTGTTTGTTTTATAATAGAGGGAACAATTTCTCCTACCAGACTACTGATTTGATACTCAAAACACACAAAAGTGGGGCAAGTTTTTCTAAAGAACCGAATTCTCAAGCCCTGGAGAGTGAAGATTGTACAAATAAAATTGGGAACTAATAAAGCTGATTTTTATTAAAGGGATAAAAACAAAAAATACCAAGTCCTTGGTCACATGCCTAAGAACTAGTATCTCCGGGAGTCCCTGCCAACTCGAACATTCTCTCCACCCCACCACACCCCACCAGGGCGGTGTGGTCTTTCTTCTGAAACTTAATCCTCTGGGAAAGAAAAGAGACAAGTAATCTAACTGAAAAGCCTCTGCTGTTAAAGAAAAGAGCAAGCCCACAACTTCTCCCCAAAAGGCCCTTCCCTGGAAGGGAGCCACCTTTAGTCCTGCACAGCTGGGTGGCTCACTGGGACACTCTGGCATGAACAAGGCCCTTCTATCCTATTAGCACTGCCGTCTATTAATTTTCAAATCGTCTCTGCCAGGATAATATTTCTAGTGTCTGTACCACTGGGGAATAATCCCTCTAGTCAACACTCAACTCATCCTGACACTTTTTTAATTCCTCAAAGAACATCTAAAGGAACAAAGCTTGCCACTATTTTCAGCCAAAGAAAGCAAGGGAATTGAAAAAACAATAATAAGGAAAACAACTGCTTAAAATCCATTAGAATATTTAAAATCACTTTTAATGAGTCATTTTTAACTCATTAACAACTTGGATGAGTCTTAGAATAGACATGTTCCTCCACCACACCCTCAAAACAGAGAAACAGTTACAAGACCGTTTTCTCCCATCTGCTCTTCCTCCTGAGTAGTCTTAAATGCTACCCGTACTTTGATGGCACTAAATTCCAATCCACAGCTCCCACCTCCCCTCTAAGCTCTGGACTTCCTCAATCCACTCAGGTGTCTATCGGGCCTTTGAAACTTAACGCATGTAAATGAGAAGTGACTTTAATCCACAATCTCTCCTTCCTTAGTCTTCCCCATCCACACAGTTGCTGAAAGTAAAACAATGATCCTAAAAAGAAACTAAATTCAAAATAGATGACCACGAAACCATCCTGCTCAGTGAAATACACCAGACACAAACGGCCAAACATCCTATGGTTCCATTTGTATGAGGTATAGAGAGTTATCAAAATCACAGAGAGAGAAAGTAGATGGTGATGGCCATTGTCAATGACTACTGAGTTCCAGTTTGGGAAAATGATAAAGCCTGGAGACGGTGGTGATGGCTGCACAACAATGTAAATGTAGCTGGTGCCGTGAACTGTGCATTTAAACAGGTAAATTATGTTATCTGTACATTACTATACTAAAGAAAGGATGTTATCAGATACCTACACTACCTTTTCTTTCACCATCCTCACCGTGCTATCGGCAAGTTCGATCTTCAAGGTATTTGTGGGACCTAACCAATTACTTTATCATCACAGTCCAAGCTACCACCTTCAGCCTGGATTCATGCATTAGCCACTAGCTAGTCTTCCGGTTTCCCTAAGTCTATTCTGTGCCGTGGGTTGTCTTTCTGCACGCTATGAATATGTGCTGCTCTGATTGGTTGATAAATAAAGCCATTTGGCCTATGGCAAGTCAGGTTATAGCTAGGTGGGAAATTGAAGAGAGACAGGAAGAAGAAAGGCTGGGGGGAGGGAGAAGCCAGCACCACCAGAGGAAGCAAGATGTGAAAGTACCAGTGAGCCACGGCCACGTGGCAACTTATAGATTAATAAAAATGGGTTAAGTTATGAGAGCTAGCTAGCAAGTAGCCTGCCATAGGCCATGCAATTGGTAGTTAATATTAAGCCTCTGAATAATCATTTATTTATTTTATAAGCAGCTGAGGGACCACACAGCCGGGTAGTACTGGAGAAACCTTCCGGCTACATTTCTTTATGTCATAGTTGGGTCCTTTAAAGGAAGACAATAAATCATGTCAAGACCCTAGTTAAAATATCACTATATCATTCTCCAAGGAAAACAAAAATTAAAATATCCACTATGGATTACATTGCTTTGTAAGGGTTGCACCCATCCATCTTTTCTCCAGTTCATTCTAGGCATATGACATTCCTCCTGTTCCTCAAATAGTCCAAGATAAAGGATGTTTGCTCTTCTTGTAGCTCAGTATCTCAATTCATATCTCTGCTCAAATTCTATGTCTCTAGAGGCCTCACCTCAGAAAACTCCACTGAAAAGAGTATCTCCCAAGCACTTGCTCATCCTGACATTGCTCTACTATTTCTAACTCTCATTACTACCTAAAAAGTGTTCATTTATTATACCTCTCCCATCGACTGTAAGATCTGTAAAGACAGAAACTTGACTTTCACCAGTAGAGATGCAGATCTCAACAAAGTGCTTAGCACATGGTTAAGTACCTAGCAATTTCTGGAATGAACAGATGAACACACTTAGCTTTATCTGGAGATGCACTGCATTCTATTCCTTTGCTTTTTCACTTCAAGACGTGGACGTGCATGAGCGGGCTTTTTGGAGCCCAGTGCCTAAGGTATGACACCTTGTATAGCCTTGGTGCCTCAACTGAATGTATCAGGCCCTGCTGACTCCTCATGGGAGACCTTGACTTGGAGGAGGTGGGAATAGGGGGTGGGTTGGGAGGGAAGGCTGGGGGGCAAGAAGGGTAAGGACAGGGGGATCTGTGGTTGGTATGTAAAATGAAAAGAAAATTTCTTAATAATAATTTTTTTTAAAAAGACATGGACTTTTTTGAACATAAAGGAAAGCAAAACCTCAGCATCCAAGTTCCCTACTTTTCAGTCAAAGTCAGACCATAGCAATAAGCAATAAGCAGTCAGCTTAGTCTCACAAGACACCTCTTCTATCATCCCAACAATGTCTACGTCTAAAATTACCTAAGGGAACTGCTCCTCCTCCCAGCACCAGGTAACTCCCCAGGTCACTTCTGCTCTGATCACCAATTCTTCACTTAAGAAAGGAGAGGGATGTCAAGTTCAGACTCCCAAAGACAACCGCCATACAGCCTTTCCTGCGTTAGCTACGGATAGGTCTTTTCAAAAGCTGTATTCCTGGATGTCCATAAGATCTGAATATTTAGTTATTTAATTGCTTAGATACTTTTAGCTTTAACGTCTCTAACGTCATCAATATAAACCACCTTTTATTTGGCAATGATTTGATAAAATAACGGCCATGCCTTAATTTCTATGACAAATCCTCTAAAATTAGGCAGGTAAGTGAAATTAAATACGTTAATCTTCTACATATATAAGCACAGAGCTCAACAGATAAATATCACAAATCAAACAAATTGTACCCATATACAACAATTTTCATTCATATTTCTTGACCCAGATACTCTTCAGCTGCAGAGAATGTTTGAAATCACCTATCAGAAACATGACACAGGTATCTTATTCTCAATTAAGTATGCTGCCTTTTAATCATTTTTAAAGAAAATGTGTATTTGAAGAACAGGATTAGACACAGTCCTTTTCTTTTCTTTTCTTTTTTTTTTTTTTTTTTTTTTTTTTTTTACATAAGCTGCCCAAAGAACCCAGAGGACAAGACAAGCACCTCGATCAGTTTCCATGGAGACTAGCAAAGAGCCCATCACACTGCAGACAACAACATTCCAGTACAAATTTGAGGCCAAAGCTGTTCCAAGGCTTGGAGAAGTCTTGTGCTTTCTGTTTTGCTGACAGGAAAAATTGAAGCAGAGAGCAACCTATTCCCATGTAGGGGATCCAGACTGCCTTCTGAGACTACCTGAGTACTTCCTCCTTTAATTCAAGAATGTTCCACTGTTTGGGAGCCAGAAGCAGTAATCCAACCTGTCCTTTATGGCTCTTAGCAACCCCAGCTTGTTTTCTGTCCTGAGGTAATGGAATCTCCTTTTAGAGCAGCAGTGGAATGGAGCCCCCAGCTCAGCTGGGAAGGGGGTGTACTTTATCTATCGCTCACTGTGCAGACCATGCCTCCTGACCTCTAACTGGCCATTTAAGACTTTACAGAAGTACAAAGGAGATTTGGGGAGACAAGAAAAGACACAGACTTTCTCAAGAAGCATCTTAAGAACCCGAAAGAACTATTTAAAACAGCAGTCCTTTTTTATTTGTAAAATTGGTTGATGTGGTTAATTTGGCAAAGCCTATGAGAGATGGAAGAGGAAGCAAGACATGGTGAGAGGTTCAAGCTCCTAATTATTTTTGTCTGATTGTGCCAACAATAAATAAAGGCTCTTTAAAACTGCTTCCCCTTCATCTAAGCGCTCTGACCCACTTCTGTACGGCAGTGCTGACCCCAGCCCTTTCACACAGTGCATCTGCCAAAAGTGACTAGCACAGGGCATGACCAGAGAGAAGCTGGCTAGAACAAAATCCAGCATGTGAAATAGTCCACAGCCAAAATCAAAGCTTTAAAATGCCACAACTAAAACAATACCATTCTGAATTCAGACTTACTCTCCTAGCCTTCAATCTTACCAAAGCTTATTATATATGTACTTAACCAATCCAGTGTATTTTCTAGCATATAACATTTCATACACAGATTCTGGGAGTTTGCTGCATATATTTTAACTGAAAGTTTAAAATTATGAAACACAAAAGCGTCTCAAAACATAATTCTCCTAAGGCAAACGTGATCATTGGTAATTTATGGGCATTTGAGAAAGCCCTGGAACTCATTCAAACCTTTGGAAATTTCCACCAAACATAATCTATTTTCAATCAGCTGGCAAGAGTTTCCTGGGTATGTAGCAATAGTCCAGGCAGTAGTGACAGCTCATCTGAGATGCAGCCCCTGACACCAGGGCCATTCTAATGGCAGATGAACACACGAAGGGAAGAGGAAGTGGGGAGATCTGGAACCACGAAGAAGGCTTCACAGAGGAAGAGACGTCCAAGCAAGGGACCTGAGAGACAACAGGAGCTGACAAAGGCAAGAAAGCCAGCTAGTCAGTGAGTGCAAAGGAAGAGCACAAGCCAAGTGCAGAGCGGAAGACTGGGATAGCCAAGTGCAGAGCGGAAGACTGGGATAGCCAAGGACAGAGCGGAAGACTGGGATAGCCAAGTGCAGAGTGGAGGACTGGGATAGCCAAGTGCAGAGCGGAAGACTGGGATAGCCAAGTGCAGAGCAGAAGACTGGTTACATCAACCTGAGGAACACTTAGTCACCAGCAAAAATGTTCCATTACACTGAGGCTGCCAAGCTCTGGGCAAGACTAGGCAATAGATAGTAACCACGTTAATGTACTCCAATCTACAACCCCAACCCATTGGGCCTTCAGGTAATCACAGCCAGTACCAAGCACATGAGGGAAGAACTCGAGATAACCATTTGGGTCTTCCCCACTGAAGCCGGAGCACTGTAACAGTAACAGTAACTATTACTGTGCTGTAACAGCCAACCAGTCCTGGTGCTCTGTCCAAATCCCTATCCCGTAGAAACTGTGAGTGCACAGTGAAGGCTGTACCTTCACTGAGTAACTTTAGAGTACACATCACTAACTCAAACAGGTGGTGGCAAGGTGTAAACTAATTACTAAAGACTACATGGATGGAAGATTTTAGAGAGGATCATGATGCTGGATCCATTTACATGACTGAAATTTAACCTATCGGTTAGAAATCAGATGCAAAAGAGTAAGCCACATAAAAAATTCAGAGTTTTTATTAAAATGGATATTGACTGAAGAAGTCGTATTCTAAAACAAGAGAAACGTGTGAGAAACAAAAATTTAAAAAAAAAATGTCTAAGGATGGAGTAATAAGAAAGAGAGGAAAATAAAAGAGTCAGAGAAAGAAAAATCAAGACAAACATAATGTTGGGAAGGCCGGGAAATAGATTCTTCTCAGGTTCTGGGCCCTGGGGTGGACACTGTCAAAGGCAGGAAACTGAGTCGGGAGAGCAAGAGAACAGATATATTTGACAGACTCCTGGTGGGCGGGAGCAGAAACTGGACACTGTGACAATGATGCGGAGAAGCTGAAAAGCAAAGGAAAACAAAGTCCAGGCTGTGCTACTGGTGGTCCAAGGGCCACAGACAGCTGAGAACCATAGGTGGCCACACACCAAACTGTAAATTTACTTAAAATACTATAAAGTGTGTGTGTGTGTGTGTGTGTGTGTGTGTGTGTGTGTGTGTGTGTG
>CABHPH010135170.1:0-41087 GCA_902168325.1 Peromyscus nudipes
CACACACACACACACACACACACACACACACACACACCTGTCTTACCAAGCTTCTGGCTTCCTACTATCTTATGATGGCTGAAAAAGGCACTCCACAGTACAAAGAAAGGAAGTGCTCTGTCATGGCAACAAAAGAGGTTAGACCAATATTTGTTAAGATGTTTCACTGGAAAAAAGGAAAATTCTTCAACTGTGAATGCAGCTGCTGGGCCCGGAGCCCTGGCATCTGTACAGCCGGATTGATTCTTGTGTTGCCACAGAAAATACCAGGAAGCTGACATTTCACTGAGGGTAAGGATGGGACTTCCCATGTAGTTTCTCTACCATCAGATAAAGAAGTTGTGAAGACACAGAGGTGTGCACTAGAGGTGCATAGGAAATCACCGCTAACTGGCTCCTTCTTTATTATGGTCAGGAACTATCTTCTCAGGACTGAGGAGATGGCTAAGAGTGATAAGAGAGCATTTACTCTGAAGTTTTGAGATTCTGAGTTCAAATCCCCAGAATTGACATAAAAAAATGACCTGGGTATGCATTCGTGAAATCCCATCATTGGGGGCAGAGACAGAGACCAACAGGTCCTAGAAGCTCAAAGGAGCAAGGTTCAAATTCAGTGAAACACTCTCCCTGTCTTAAGGTAATAACACTGAGAGAGAAAGAAGATAGAAGATGACAGCTGATGTACGTGTTGTACATCAAACATAACACACACACACACACACACACACACACACACACAGATCTGACAAAACCACTTTAGGCAGATCTCAAAAGAGTACATTACACAGACAAACGCTGACGGCATCCATTTAGGAAATCATCCTACCAATGTCTCCACATACTCATCTCATTGAACTGTCTATAAAGCATTCATGCCCCATTGTGATTCTGTTTTCAGGAAACTGAGATTTAGGCAGACCTGCTCTAAATGCTGCACCTCACAAGTGATGATGTTGGATTACTGGTGTCTAAACTCTGGCAGGTAAAGGAATTCCATTTGGTGAGCACTGTGTTTGCTACAGCTGAAAACAAATGGATGCAACATCTCTTTGTTGCATATGTCAATAGCTCTTTTCTGAGTCTAAAGCTAAGTCTACCTTCCAGCTGGGACCTGAGGATTATTTTCCAGGTGTGGGACACTGAGACAAAGAAGACTCAATTCTGCCCTTGAGGATCTCCAAGAATTTAACTAACTAAACACAGTGTGATACAAATCAGACACACTGAAATCAAGCCCATCTGATTTTAAATATTAGCTAGGAAATTTACAGGGTAAGGGAAAGGCTGAACTCAGAGAGAAATCTGGAAGGCAAACTGGACAAGTCTTGCTAACTAAGAACCTCAAGTTAGGCTTGTAGACAGCATGTAAACTGCTCTAAGTCTCAATTTCTTCACCAACTGAGGGGTTAAATACATCATTTCTCATGAATGCAGAGAATATTAAATGAAAATTGGAGATGTTAGTAACTTTTATGTATAAAGTTATGATCATGACTTATTTATACAAGAAAGGATGGGTGTTATGGTCTCTGCCATCAATGCAGTCTTCATGTGGATGAATTGTACGTACAGGAGATCAGCAAGCAGAGCGGGAAAGAAAGCCAAAAGACCAGCATTTCCTTGAAAGTGTGCTATGCTTGAGGAAAAATAGTCTGAGCGGCAAGGCAGATGGTGTTTGGAGAGGTGGTCAGAACCAGTTGTACTAGCCATTGAAAGTAGGAACGTGGCATGCGTAGATCATCGTTTCTAAAGACCTATCTGCTTTCACGGTAGAAAAACAGGGAAAGGACACATGGCTGGGGGCACATGGAGACTATATATTCTTTAGAAGGGAGGTGGAAAAGCCTGAGTTGAGGCCATGGCAAGGAAATACTGGATTTGAGGCATGTCAAGTAAGTTCACTCAAGAAAGACTTGCTAGCTAGTAAGCCTGATGACTTGGGTCTTCTGTTGGCCACTGCTGTGTATGTCAGGATGAGCAGAACCAGCTGTGGAATGAAACAGCTATGGAATCCTGTGGGCTCAATGAGCAGTGCATGTATGAAGCATGATTTGTATCATGCAAATACTTTACACTGCAGTGGTTCTCAACCTCCCTAATGCTGTGACCCTTTAATATAGATTCTCTTGCTGTGCTGACCCAATGAAATTTATTTTTGTTGCTACTTTGCAACTGTAATCTTGCTACACTTAGGAATCATAATGTGGATATTTGTTTTCCAGTAGTCTTCTAGGGCTCCCAACCTATGGATTGAAAACTGCTGCTAGTGTCAAGACCATTGTTTATGTGGAAATCATGCATGGGCCTTTGTTTAACTCTGAACTGGTACAATCGTATATGACATTGAGCAGTCACTTGTCCTGTATACACTCAGTTCTCCATATTATACCACCAAACTGGGAGAAGTATATGTGTGTCCTGGGCATGAGGGATGATATCACATGATGTTTTGTGTACAAAGAAACATATCACTTCTCTTCCCTTTTCCTATTCACCATCTCCCTTTGAGGTTGTCTCTGATGACCCTTGCAGTGATTGGTGTCAGTAAGGTCAGAGAAGGTCATAGGGAACTGGGGTCCCCTGACTCTTAATTTTTTCCTATTATTTTTTAAATCATCACAAAAGCTGCTGGTTGTTAATGACCTAATAGCCCTAGGCAAATGACAACTCACCTGTGCCTTTGTTTCTCTTTTGCCATTTGGGGAAAACAGCCATGTTCTTCTTATGGTCCTTGAAATGATTAAATTGGTCAATAATGTCAGATACTTAGAATAGCACCCAGCATGCAAGAAGTTCTACATAAGCATGAATCACTGTGGTCATCCTTATACTCAATTCTTAGTCTCCAGCCACATAAAAATCTCAAAAAAGCCTATATATATGTGTGTGTGTGTGTGTGTGTGTGTGTGTGTGTGTGTGTGTGTATCAGTCTCTGCCTTTTCTGCTCTTTGTCTGAGAATTGCTTTATAGCTTGGAACAATCTGCCTGAAATATCATTAACTAGTTCTCTGAGAGATTTTGCTTCTTTTAGAAGGAACTGATGTTTTCTCTTCTGGATTCTCAGAGTGTGGACTTAATGTCTTTGTTTTAGTTCTTTCTGTAGCCCTTATTATTCTCTTTTTAGGACTGTCAGCAATACAAAGGCATGGTCTAGATCAGATTCTCCATGTATTCTAGAACTCCGCACTGGATTTAGCTTCTAGCTGACTGTCAGTAAAATTCAACCTGATTCTACATGATGCCCTTGAGAGAAGATTCCCCAGAAACACCAGAAGACCTCTGATCCCTTGAGAACAGTGACCCTTCCAATTTGTACCACCAATGCAGCATACAGGGGGCCTGGAGGGAAGGCCATAGCCAAACAAAACCCACTAGCTTTGTGTGGGGTATGCTTTTAATTGGCCTCTGCCCATAAAACTGCCAGACCCTGAAAGGTGTTCACTGTCTGTCTCCCTTTGGAAACTTTGCCCCATGTGTTTGTACATATTATAGCCAAAGCCAAGCTGCCCTGCTTGCCTGTTTTACAAGGGTTGGCAGCAGGAAAGGACAAGGATCTACAGGTGTGTCCTGCTGGACAAGCAGCCATGTGTGCCTCTCTCTCTCTTTCTCTCCCCCCCCCCCCCCCGTGTGTGTGTGTGTGTGTGTGTGTGTGTGTGTGTGCATGCATCTGTGTAAGTGTGGCAAAGAGGTAAGGGAGGTTTTCATTTTAGGTGGTAGCAAGTATCTAGTTCATATTCTTGATACAGATGTGACACTGGCAGGCTTTGATTTCTCTCCAGAGGCAGTTTCTTCCCAGATGTGCCTTCAGTGTCTCTTCCTGTACAGTTGCTTGCACCAGAGCTGCCTTGGGCAGTCATTCAGCTTTCATGTTCTAGGACTTGCAAGCTCTTCTGGCCTGCTGTGAGAAAAGTTAGAGGCAAGCTGTCCTGGGTATTTGCAGAGAACGTTGGTGTTTACAAAGCAAACTCTTGGCAAAAAAAAAAGAATGACATTTTCCAGAAAAGCTGCTCTGAGCATCCAGATTCAGGATAAAAGTTCCTGCCTTTGCTTCTCCCAGACTCCATATTCCCATGACGGTATCACTGAGGCAGGTTCTAGATGTGCTTCTATATGTCTGTTTTCCCCTGTGCTTTCAGATCCTAGATAGGACTCTGCTGTATGTCTCTAGTATTCAGGATAAGGCGAACTCTTGGTAAAAGGCTCAGAACACATAAACAAGTACAGTGCCATGATATCTCAAAACCATTCTTACTCATACCTACTAGGGCAGAGCTCATGAGCTGTATGTACCTTGTGGATGAGGACATGTAGGATGAGATGAGGTTTCAAGTTCACACAGGATCTCTTGACCAGAATAGGCCTGTGAGCTTCTTCCTTCTGAAACCCATGCTGATTTCCTTTGGACTTTGCTAACTTGTTTGGAGATGGTTGAGGGGCCCCTGACAACCGCAGAGAGTGTGTAGAATGACTAGCCTTGGAAACTTTCCTCTCAGTTAGAGAATCAGATGAGAATGACAAATTGCAAAAACAAGAGCAATGACTGCCACTTGTTGAGCACTGTCCCTGGCCAGGGCCTATGCCAAGCATGCTAGTTACAACATCTCTCTTAGCTTTCATCCGCACTCCATATGCCAGCTGTCAACACTCCCATCTCAGAGAACAGAGCATGGGGCTCAGGGAGGTGGTTCCTGGAGTCATGTAGTTAGTGAGAAGCCAGAATACCGATCGAAGTCTATACATAGAAGCTGAACAACTCCAGTCTCATAAGCATTTCAGAGACCAATGCTCCTATTTTAGAAATGCAGAGACTGAGAGTCAGGAAGGAAAATGAACCCGACCAAGATCATAGAGATGGCAGAACCAGGAGTGGATTATCCCAATTTTTTTTTTTTTTTTATCTCCAGTGCATTCCTGACCCCACAATGACCCCAGGCCCAAACTTGTTCTTGAACTCTGGGCAGGTAGTGAAGGCAGGGGAAAGGGAAAAAAAAAAAACACCTCTTCTCAGGCTCAAGGCATGTGCCAAGTCAGGCCGGCCTCCCCAGGTGGTTTTGTAGCACAAACAACAGCTTGCTTGTGGTTCACTAGGTTTTATGGTCAGAGATGACGTAGTTTCTTCACTCACTTGCAAGCTATTCAGCTTTACAGAGAATAAACAGTCTTCCTGAGGCAGAACAAGGAGCAATTGCTTAGACAGGGTTCTCTGCAGGAATTCACAGGACCAGGACAAGCTTTGCCCTCTTGGGAAATAAAGCCATGGCCTACGGGATATGCTGCCCTAGGCAAATTTCATTCTTTCCATGGATCTTGATTCCCCACACAATGTAATTTACAGATCTGATTTGTTAGTTTTTTTCTTTTCTTTTCTTTCTTTCTTTCTTTCTTTCTTTCTTTCTTTCTTTCTTTCTCTGTCTCTCTCTCTCTGTCTCTCTCTCTGTCTCTCTCTCTGTCTCTGTCTCTCTCTCTCTCTTTCTTTCTTTTTGTATATTTATCGATTATGTATACAGTGTTCTGTCTGCGTGCTTGCCTGCATACCATAAGAGGGCATCAGATCTCATTTTAGATGGCTGTGAGCCACCATGTGGTTGCTGGAAATTGAACTTAGGACCTCTGGAAGAGCAGCCAGTGCTCTTAACCTTTAAACCATCTCTCCAGCCCCTTACAGATCTGGTTTGAAATATCCAAATAATCTGGAACCTTAAGGGGGAAGAAAGATTTCTAGGTCTTATTCACAGAGATGCCAACTGAATAAATCTTGGAATTAATTTGTACCTTCACAATCTGTGGTAGGTGGTTTTGATGTGTGTCTTATCTTTCAACTACAGATCTAGGTGATTTCCAAATTACCATCCTACCAGAGCACCAGTCTGTATGTTTACACAGGGAACACATCCAAGTCTAGCCCCGTCTTCACATAGCTTAACCATAGGTGTTCAGCTGAAGGAACAGTAGTTTTCTTTGTTGGGCTTCATTCAAGAAAATAGAATTGAGACAAGGTTACATCTGCTCAGGGATTCTCCTTATAAAACGCTGCTTCGTTGGGTGTGGTAGAAGGAAGGAGGTGGCATTCAGTTCTCCTTTACTAGGGTTAGATATCAAGAGCATCCAAGTAGAGATGACATTCATGAAATAAGGAGCAAGATGTCTATGGAAACAGTTGTTGGTGGGTACAATCATTCTGGGGTATGTATATGATTCTTTATAATAAAACTTGAATCCAAATCCAAACTCCCCCCCAAATGAGAACTTTACATCTTTGGTACTTGGTCTGCTCATCAGCAAAACAGAAACCACTAGACTAATTATATGTATAGGATGCTTAGAAAACATTGTAACTAAGTAAGAAAGACTGGCCTAGAGTGTGATAAATACCAACTTCTCAGTGAGGGCTCATGGTTGCTCATTCTTTAGCTTTCTCTTGTCCATACCCATGGCATTGCATTAGTTCCTACAAAACCTAACCAGAAGGAAAAAGCTCAACACCTAACCTCATTCCTTTTGCATAAGGAACTGGAACTTTCTCTAAAAACAAACAGTAAAATTCGGAAAAAAGGATAGTTTGGGGACACAAGGGTTTCCTTCATTAGCTAGGAGAATGGTCCATGGGTTACACATGAACCTTTTGACCCTCGTTCCTTTTCAATGAAACTTCTATTTATCCCAGTGTTCATGTGATATAACAATCAGGGAATATACTGCAGTATTGTATGGATGTAGCATAACCTTAAAGGCAGGGACACAAACAAGGATGACACTAAACCTTATCACTTCCTTTGTTTTCCTAATCACACCACAAGGCAGAAGCAAGTTAAGGCATTTCCAGGTTCTGTTGTAGCCATGGCTTGTCTCTAGGATCCATTGTTGTATGCCTTACATCCAAGCATCACCAAAGCTGTTCAAGCTTTGCTGCCTGAGTTCTACTTTCTCAAACCTCCACAGCTTTGTTCTAAGACAGTTAGTCCTCAGTAGCAACCTGCCATTTTGGGGAATAGGTGAAGTGAAGAATCACCTTTGTTTGTCCCATTTGGAATAGCTTCTATGACTCTTATTCTCAACACTCAGGCATCTGATGGCATGTGAGTCAATTAGAATTCTACTCCCAGGGCCCTGAATCTTCAACAGAGTGATACATATAAAGAACAGTTAAGCTGACCTGTAAAATCTAGATAAGATTTAAAAAAATATTTTATTAATTCTTTGATAATTTCACACAATAAATTATGATCATATTCACAATGCATTTTGATCACAGTCACACACCACAAGTCCTCCCACAACCATCCTCATCTTCCTCCCACCCAATTAAAATTGTCTGTTTTTTATTTGATTGTTTGTTTTTAAACCCATGGAGTCTAGTTTCTGTTATGCAAATACTCTTGGGTGTGGGCCCTATGCTGGACAGCAATCAACCTTCCTGTGGCCACACCCATAATGAAAACTGACACTTTTTTTCCAGAAGTTACTAAAAGCCAATAACTCCTCAGATAGGAGTGGGGATTTGTATTCACTTCTCCTTTTATATTCTTAAATTTTGTCTGATTTAGCTTGAGCTTGCATATGTCTTGCGGTGCATGCTATCACAATCACTATGAGAGAGCTAATATGTGTAACTGCCCTGTTTTGTCAAAAAAAAAATCATTGTTTTGTAGTTATTCGTAGTCTCTGACAATTCCAATCTTTCTGCTTCCTCTTCTGCTGACATCCCTGAGGGTTCAGGGGTGTGGTGGGTGTGATAGGTGCCAGAACTGGCAGAATACACACACACACACACACACACACACACACACACACACACACACACACGTTGCAGAATATTTGTATACACTGTAAAGATGTGTCTTTGTCAAGGTGCCTTCTGATTGGCTTAATAAAGAACTGAATGGCCAATAGTGAGGCAGGAGAGAATAGACAGGATTTCCAGAGAGAGAGAGAACTCTGGGAAGAAGAGAGGCAGGGAGATCCAAGGGAGATGCTGGAGAGGTTGGAAATAAAGTACGGAGTAGAAGTAACTGAGCCACATGACAGAATATAGGTTAATAAAAGCAGGCTAATTTAAGTTATAAGAGTTAGTGGGATAGTCTAAGCTAATGACCAAGCTATCATAATTAATATTAAGTCTCCATGTCATTATTTCATAGCTCTCAAAAACAGTCCAACAACAACCAGGCTTTTCCTTTTGGGTCATCAAACAATTCCCAAATCATGACATGGAGACTTCTTATTAGTTATGAATGCTTGGCCTTAACTTAACTCTTATTTTAATCTGTTTCTCTTTAGCTACATTTTGCCTCAGGGCTTTTTACCTTTCTTTCTTTTTGTATGTCCTACTTTCCTGCTTCTCCTGTGTTGCTGGCCCCTGCCTGGCTTCTGGCCCCAAGTGTGTCCCTCTCTTTATCCCTCATTCTCTCTTCTTCTCTCTGGATCCTAGATTTCTCCTCCTACTTACTCTTTCTGCTGACCAGCCCTGCCTATCCCTCTCCTGACTGGCTATTGGCTGTTCTGCATTTTATTAGACCAATCATGTGCCTTAAGCAGGCAAGGTGAAACAAATGCAACACATCTTTTCATAATTAGACAAATGAAGCACAAACAAATGTAACACATCTTTACATCATTAAAAAAGGAAGCATAAACAAATGTAACACACATTTACAGGTTTAAAGTAATATTCCACAGCATAAACAAATATAACACATGTTTACACAGTTAAAATAATATTCCACAACATATATATTTAACAACACACACACACACACACACAGTTTCATTAGACTGGCTTACAGATGCCAATGACTGTCTCACAAAAAAAAAAGATTGAAAATCCAATAGTGTACAGTCTACGAGTCTAGATGTCTCAGCAGTCCAGCTTTGGAGTCTGGGAGGATTCCTAGAGAACTGCTGGTCTTTAGTCATGTTGGAATCCTGAAGTTGTCAGATTTAATACAGGTGAAAGCAACAGGATAAATTAACTTGCCAGCGAGAGTGAAGGCAAGCAGGCAAAAACAAAGTTTCCTTCTTCCATGTTGTTTATCTGGGCTGTCACCAGAAGGTGTAGTCTTTAGGGTGCGTCTTTCTGCTTCAAATAATCTTATTAAAAAAAAAATCCCTCACAGGAGTGCTCAGGAGCCTGGATCCCATTTAATTACTGATATAGTCAAGTTAACAACCAAGATTTGCCATCACAAGTCCATCCCTGATCACCCTGACACACAATCAAATTTCCTTGTGACATGCTTAATTTCCAAATGAAAGCAATAACCAAGTTATAATTCTGCCTAACATGATGTAACTATCCAACACTGAACTATAAAGACATTGTGTATTTTAAAAGAGGTGGCAAAGTCCCTTAAGGAATGAGTCTTTTACTATCTCATAGTTTAAATAGGACAATATAAAATTACAATGCTTAATACTGATAAGCTCTCAATAATGTTGCATTACACGATTAAAAATAGAGGAAAGAAAATGCAAACATCTGCTTAAATATGTGTATGTATGTACAAATGTATTCCTAACAAAATTCTACAGGAACTCTCATGTCAATTACAATCCTTGTTTCTGCAGTTGGTAACATGGCCCTAGCTGTTGTTTATAACTCACCTTTCTTCTACTACCCATTGTGAAATAGCCTCACTCAAGGCCAAGCACATATAGTAAGTTTCTCCCGGGCCATAGTCTGTTCTTTCCTCCTGCCATCCATGGATCCTGCTGCATATATTCAACTACTCTCCATCTTTTCTTTGCAAGCCTTCTTTATATCCTCAGAGGCAGGACTTAACATTCATGCTAGTATTCTTAGGGAGGAATTAGCACATTCTAGGTTCTGTACTGAGCATAGGCAATATACAGCCATGATAACTGCTCCTCCTCCTGGGAGACCCTCAAGCACCGAGAATTGCTTCCAAACATGGAAGTTGGCTGGAAAGTTCTAGGCTTTGTGACTTGTCTTCCAAAGTCTGTATAGTCTCCAGTGACAGACAGTTTGATGCTCCAGTCACCTCCAGGCCCTCAGTGACAGCATGGTGCCTGGCAGAAAGTTCATGCTAAATCAGTGTGTGCTGAACTGAGTTGACTTACTTCAGGGACTCCCGACCAAGCAGACTCAGCCTTACATGCAGAACAGCTTTGAGAGCTAAGCCAGGCACTACTGTGTTTGAGAAAGCAAATAGGAAAAAAAAAAGTCTGGAAAAAAGTCACAGTAGATGTGTGCTTTGCCTCAATGAGGCATTCTTTTGCTGTTGGTCTAATTTTAAAAAATCACCTTCTAGCAGTAGTCATGACCCAATAAGCACTTTGGTGACTGGATGGAAAGATTTCATCTGAGGGCTAGTAAAAACCCCAGTAAAAGGGATTCCCATGCCCCCCTCCCCCCACACCTTCCTTCTTTTCCATAAGAAGCTTTAATGGACCCTCAGTACAGCTCTGACATGATGGAAACTGCCAAGAGATGGAATTTCCACACTGGAAGGAGAACACAAGAATGTTATTCTTCTCATTGCAACCTTGGTACTGGCAGGGTGCCCTGGTGGGAGAAGGGCTGTGAGCAGAAGGGCAACAGAGGCTGAGATGGTGGCATGCATAGCTTCCAGATGTTTGCTCCTTACAGATGGTTGGTGATGGCTTGTCACGCACATCTGGGAGATGCTGCTAGCATCGTTAACATCTGGAGAGCAGTTTACCAGTCTTCCTCACTGGTGCCTCTAAGCAGATTCCTCACAGCAGAGCAGGTAGCCTTGTGTCCAGTAGATCAGCAAGGCCCTAAAACTGTCAGAACCCTCTAGTATACATACATACTAGACAGCACCAATAATTACAATGAAAACAACGGGAGCCAGCACCTACAAAGTATTTTTTTACAGGCTGGACACTAGCCTAAGCACTACACCCAAGTAGTTCACTTAATATACATAGCATTTCCTCATAGTGTACACGCTTGTCACCAATTCACAGACCAGTATGATGAGTCACACAAAGGTATAGAAATTTGTTCAAAACCAGAAAGTCACTGGGAAAACCAGACTTTAAAACAAGACAGTTTGTTTCCAAAATCTACTTTCTTTCTTATTTATTTTTTCTTGGTGCTAGTGACAAAGCCCAGAGCCTCACTCATGCTGATATATCGACTACCATTGAGCTATGTGTCTCCCCTGAATCTGTGTATTTAGTCTTCATTTCTTGCCCACCTATCTTCCTGCTGAAGGTGAGGAGAGTAGTGAGCATATTCCTTAATTTACTTCATTTTTAAAATAACATTGTGTATATAAAGATGAAAGTGTACCGAGTATGGCCTTAGTTATACATGCCATTATCTAAGAGATTGTTCTATCTCTAACTTCTTAAACTATTCGGGACATATACTGGACTCTTAAAAACTATTTGTTAAGTGAACGGATCATCCTTTTTATTGTGTAGTTCATAGTCTAGAGGAGAAAGGCCCATAAATGAGCATATATTTATTTTGATATGTCTGACATAATAATGATGACATGTGTAACAGTGTTGAGAGGTAAGGGGTGGGTGAGCACAAAAATGTTGAAGATCTCTTGACACTGCCAGTATTTTGGCATACCTGAAATGGGTAGGTGCCATAGGTGCCATAGTATCTATCAGAGATATCTGGACATGGAAACAGGAATATGTCTGAGAACATGTGCATTATCTTATATGGCAGCGATCAGATTTTTTTTATAACAAGATCATACTGTGTTTTAGATGTTTGTGGGCCACACAATTTCTGACATCACTCCTTATCTCTGCATTATGAAGGTAGCCATATACAGAATATGAAATAATGAACACAAGATTGTGCTTCTATAAAACTCTGCTTTTTTTGTTTGTGTTTTTGTTTTATACCAAAGTATGCCGAGTGAAGTTTGCCAATGCCTGTTATAGGTTGTTGGATGCTACTGATGTGCTGTTGTTTGATTGGGATTTCTTCCTTTTTCCTTAAGCATTTGCTAAGCACCTGATAGGTACTATGTGTAGCAGCAAGTGTGGTGAACTCTGACAGCCTGGTAAATGCTGTGGAGGGTGGAACCATAGAGTCTTGAGGTCAGACAAAGATCACTAGCCCAAACCACCCTAATATCTGAACTCTTCCCTACAGGAAGAATAATGAGATTTGTGTGTGTGTATGTGTGTGTATATCTGTCTGTCTGTCTATCTGTCTGTGTGTCTCTGTGTGTGCTTCCAGACATGTATGGAGTCTTGACAGTAACAAAGAACCACAAGAATAGAGAATTTAAAGGAATTGAGCTTGTGTGGAGTATAGATTGTCAGAGGAAGTGAGTAAACATTGGTGCTGAACATTAAATATCACTTGGAGTAAGACTGCTGAACAGATACCAAGTTTGGGCCACTAGTACCATTTTAAGTTACTCAATAGGCAAATTAAAAATCCCAAAAGGAAGGAGGTGAGTTGCAACTTAATAATCCATTTTATGTCAAAGGACACAAAGTGTTGTCATTTCAATATGTGTCATATGTGCACATAGCCAATGAGATTGTGTGTGTGTGTGTGTGTGTGTGTGTGTGTGTGTGTGGTATTTGCACAAGTTCTTTGAAACACATTGAGGATTTTACAGTTCCAGCACATCTCAGGTTAGACTAGCCAGCTTTCAGACTGATTAGTTCTCTAACCAAGTATGGCTAGTGACAACCAGAATCAAATTTGTTGGTTCAAATCCAGATTTCACCTTGTCAGCCCTGTGACATTGGGAAAATTATCTTAAATTCCTCATATCACTTTTTCCATTTGTAAAATGAAGATAGTAATGATTATGCCTTCCTTAGTGGTTTTAAGTGTATATTAAATGAGTGAGCCAATAGAAGCTGAGAAATGAATAAGTACAAATTAACTAGGTAGCATTAAGTGTGAATTTTTTCAGAAAAGCAACAGCATGATCTAAAGGTCAGAACTATGGGAAGATAGTATGGTAAAGTAACAAAGGGAAGTTATTTTGTCAAAGACAAAGTTATTTTGCTCAAAGAGAGCTAAGAGGGATGTTAGTATAAAAAAAAATTAAGCCGAGTAAGTTGGGTAGCATCTGCAGAGAATAGTAGATAAGTGAGCCCAAACTTCACAGAGGAGCAGTATTCTTGAAAAAATGAGCATATTTACAAACTTTGGGCTCTGAAGATAACCTAAATTTACAGGTGAATGAGGTCTCAACAACTGGAGCTTTGTGGATGTGTGCAGGTGCTTGAAATGAAAACATTGGCAGGGAGCTTTGTGGAAAATCTTTTAAAAATATCAACAGGGAGAAGCATTTGTAGCAACCTGTGGGGAATCCATTCTGGTAACAGAAAAGAAATGCCCAGCTTTGCATTCATGGTCTTGGGTAGTGTGCTGAATGTGTGGAAACCAAATTCTGGCTTTGGCTCCTTTTAAAGTAGTTGTTGGAAATTTCGTTTCCAAGGTGTGTGCTGCTGGAGTTGATGGGAGGAGAGAAAAAGAGAGCAGGAGAGGGAAAGAGAGAGAGGTAAGGAGAGGGGGAAGGGAAGATGGAGAGGGGATGGGGTGGGGAGAGCGGAGAATGAATGTGTAGAACTAAATGGATAGGGGATGTACTGTGTCATGGACTGGAGATAATGGGATATCTAGTCACCACCTTCCTGCACATGTTCTGTGGTACCTTAACATGATTTAGTCCCCAAAAGGAATGTGTTCTTCATGGTACAGGGATCTTAAGCATAATGAAATATTCCTTTCTGTATAAGGAAGACAAACCTCTGCAATGACCCTTAAGGAGTACCCTCCTCCTAGATTACCTCTTGTCAAAGAACATCTCTTCTGTGTTTCCTCAGTCATTTATATGAAGAAGAAATAGGAATATAGGAATCCTTTAAAGCTTAGCTCACATGCTGTCTCCTTAAGAAACCTCCAAGGTTCTCTAATCCTATCCCTTCAATTATTCACATATAGACAATGCATTAATTATCTAACAACTTGGTAGTTCTTTCTGTGAATTTCTGTGCTGCTCTGTCCATAGTCTTTGTCCAGGTGACTCCCTCTCCCTAGAACATTCCCTTAATTCATCTTGCTCTGCTGGACATAATGGAAATTCCACATGAGCATCGCATTGTTACCACAAAGGCTGCTGAGTTTTTCCAAAGCTTGGTTTTTGACACTGGAATTCAAATGTTGCCACTCCAGTATCTACCAACAGAGAGGAAATTCCCCAAGGGCAGGAGCCATGTTATTTCACTCATGAAGGAGTCTCTACTTTCTCCTATAATGTAATAGATAATCAGTTTTTGGACTGTTGGAGATACTAGCATCTGTGGTTTTCTTACTGTGCCCCACTTCTTATCTATGAGCAACAATCACATCACATGGAAAGTTCTTTTGTTTTGTTTTGTTTTGTTATTTTAATGTACATTCATGGGCACTACATCAGAATCAGTGAGGCAAATCATGAGTGGAACCTAGAAACTTCTCAGATATTTGAATGCATGCTAAGGTCAGAGGTTTGCTAGTCTGAAAGAGGCCAGAGCCCTCTGATGAGAATGTCTTAGTCCCTCCAACTTTCTGTGGATTTGAGCTTCAACAGAACTCAAGAGCCTTGTGACCCATAGTTGAAAAGGCCTTTACTCTTTTAAGAGGTTGATGTTGGGGATTGTTAGGGCAGTTCTATATGGGTTCACTATGCTATAAGAACTCAGGCAATCATCCAGATCTGCCATGACATCACTCTCCCTTGCAGGTCATTCTCCTTTTCTTTGAAAAATGAGTTAGCGTTGATTTAACTTACTATCTTAGTTAGGGTTTCTATTGTTGTGAAGAGACACCATGACCATAGCAACTCTTATAAAGGAAAACATTTAATCGGGGTGGCTTACAGTTCAGAGGTTCAGTCTATTATCATCATGGCAGGACATGGTGGCATGCAGGCAGACATAGTGCTGGAGAAGGAGCTGAGATTTCTATCTACATCTTGATTTGGAGGCAACAGGAAGTAAACTGTTTCCCACACTGGGCATACTTTGAGCAAGTGAGACCTTAAAGCCCACCCCCACAGTGGCTCACTTCCTCCAAAAAGGCCACACTTACTCCAACAAAGCCAAACTTCCTAATAGTGCCACTCCCATTTTCTTTCAAGCCACCCCACTTTCCCGACCTCATAACTTCACTAGTTATTGTTTGGTCCTTAAACTCCCTGGGACATCTAGCTGTATATTCCAAGTAAGTATTTTAATTAAACCTATCAAATTCATTACTTTACTACTTCTAGTAACTCTCTTGATCCCGTTTTTTTTGTTGTTGTTTTGTTTTTCCATTATTTCCTAATATTACCATGTTATTCCTCAAATGAGGTACCACTCTGGCCTCTGGTTTGGTCTCGGTGAGTCCTGGTTTTCCTCAGCAGCCTTTGTTCCAACACAAAAGAGTTTTTTGTATCAAATGACATTCACTCAAGATATTCCTTTCCCTAAAAATCTCCATGTTCACCTAGCACCCTTGGAGTAGTTTTCAGCTACATTCCAGCTGTAGCAGATCTCAACAAATCTGGGCCCATATTTCTTGTCACTATAAGGTATGCTGTTCTGACTTTCAGCAATCCATTTTACTTTTTCTGAGAGCCTTTCCTGTTGGCATGAGCTCACCGTGCCTGCTAGCACGGGAGGCAGATGTGCTAGATTAACCCTCAGGGAAATTCTTGACCACTGGCTTATGGTGGAGAATAGATAAGCACCCCTAGCTTCCCATGCTACCAGCTCAGTGACTCTCCCTAGGAGTGAAACAACATTCTTTAGTACCATGAAATACATGGTTTTTTTGTTTCAATCCCATTTATTTATCTGCTGGCATCTGTTGTGTGACGCAATTCCTGCAGAGATGTAAGCAAATGTCTACTCCCCCTGAACAGGGAACTGATAATACACGAAAGTAAAGATATCACCAAGGTTCATCTTGGTGAACCATTGAATTTTATTGGGATTACTTACTGGAATATGGGCCAGGAGTTACTTACCAGAGCAGAAATGACCCAAAGACAGCTGCATCACCAAAGTTTACCCTGGCATGAGGGGTGGCTCATGGGAACCGGAAGCCTGGAGCACACTGTACAACTCCTAGGCAGTTCAAAAGTTTGGAGAATATCCTTTCTGGGTATCCCATTTTGTCTGAGCCTCTTCTAAGCAGTTCATCTTGGCTAACTTATCTCTCAGCCCTCTTTACGGTCTATCTGTTCTTAAGGAGGGGGAGGTCTAGTGTGTCTGCTAAGTTCCTGGGACTTCATGGAGTCTTTAAGTTGTACATTTCCTGATCGTAAAGAATTTCCCTGCAGGACAAAATGTCTCTCCTCCCTTTAGAACATCTTATGTCTTAACAACAAGCTTCTCTCTAACATGGAAGGTTCTAGCTTAGAAGAAATTGTCATAAAACAATGCTGACAGAAAGATCACTCCCCAGATTAACTCCATGTATTTCAATCCTTGTGTTGACTTCTGACAAAACTCAAACTAAAGCATGAGTAGCAATTTTGTCTCTGTATAGCTCTCTGACATCACCTCTAAAACTTTCTTGGCCAATGTGGTCCCTTAGTCTCCTTTCTCATCCTAGGATCTGGTGAGCTCAACACTTGCTACGTTTTGCACAGCTATGCCCTATTTCTCTCTTAAGTTTGATATCTATTATTATCTCTGCCTGTATCATTTATCATTGCCCACTGGGTTGGCTTCTCCTAGTTAAAACACTCCCACATATACAAACACACTGTGTGCCAGTGAGCTGGATGCTAATATCTAAAATTAGATGGTAAAGCCTAGATGATTCATAGGAATCCATATTAACTCTGTATTACCATGGCTATCCATCAACTTTTGCTGCTATTAAGCTTAAGTAGCTTCCATCCTTGGGGTATTTGAATATCAGTATAGGCTTTTGCTTTAAAGAGACTCAAAATATGACAAGAAAAGGTCTGGTCTATACTGTATAAATCTCAAGGTAAGGGTTTGATTTAGGAGCTGTTCACTATTTTTAAAAAGTCAGTATAACTCTGAGCCTCGGTTTCTTTAATCTGCAAGATTGGGTCTTGTGATTCCTATAATCACAGTGTTTTGTTAGAATTAAAAGAAAACACTGATCCACTTCCTCATATTAAAGCAATATATGCTTCCTCCACACTTGCTTTTCTTGTTACCCCTTTGAAACATATTCCAGGAACTATGGGATTGTGCTGATTTTAATTTTTCAAATTTGTCTTTGCTCCGGACCCATTCAATACCTTGGGCTTGCAGCCAAGATTTGTCTAGTTTCAGAGAGATGGAAACAAGCTTAATGGCTTGCAGAACATCTGTCTTGGTGATATGAAAGTGATTCAAGTTTTCTCCATGTAAATACCAGAGAGCTGAGAGGAGTGTAAGACACCTCCTCACCTACCTGCCTCCTTTTCTGCAGCAGAGGACTTCCTATTATGAGACTCAGAGACGTGGGTGGGAAATGTAGAGGATAAAAGAAGTGGTAAGCATCGTTTCCTGAATACCCACTGGACTCCTTGCTAGGCACTTCACTTAAACTGCTCATTGTTTTCCTAGGACATCCCAGTTTGGCTGGGGGAGTTGAAAAGAGCTAAGAGGTAGAGTATTGCTCACAATAACACAGAGTGTTTACAGCGTGATCCCAGATCCCTTCTGAGACCTCCCCCAAAGCTTTCCTCCTATTGAGACCTCATCATGATTCTTCCTTTGTGAGAGCATTAACTCTATTTCTTTAGTTATTTATTTTGTTTTGGTTTGTTTTTGAGGCAAGATCTTATATGTTCCAATCTGGCCTGAAATTCACTATATATCTGAGAATAACCCTGAACTTCTGATCCTTCTGCCTCTACCTCCATCCTGCTTGAATAATAGGCATGTATCATAGTGCACTATTTTATGCAATACAGAGATCAAACCCAGTGCTTTCCGTGTGGTAGTCAGCACTCTATGTTTTGAGTCACATGCCTAGAAGGATAGTTCTCAATTTTCCAAATCTTGATCACCTCATTTCACTTTATTTTCCTGAATTGTAGAAAAAGACTCTAAAGATAACTTTATCTAATCCAATCATTTAACAGGCAGGGAAATTTTTTAAAAAGTTCTGTGACATTTTCACATAAGCAGTCATCATTGCTTTTCCTGGACTACCCAGTGTTTTCTCAGGTATTCATATGTATCAACTCTTAATCCCTCTAATTTCTGCTTTTCCACTACTGCTTAAGGGGGCTTCCTCACAGCTCACAACTGTTGCATCCCCTACATGTACCCCTATTACCCTCTCAAATATCGAACACCTCAGTCCTTTTCAGTTCCTTGAGAGCACTGTGCTTTATGTTTAAAGTCTTTGATAGGATGATGGATGTATCCGCTGGTCTCATTGCTTCATCACAGCACCTACATTTTCTCATTACCAGCTCCTGTCTTCGCAAAGGCAAGGGGCTTGCTCAAAGTCACAGGGCAGGTTGTACCTGAACTTTGTTCCCTCCACAGCAACACTTGCTTTCAACTTAAACCTTGTTCTTTTAGTGTTTGAAACATTTACTCAGAGGATGAAGGATTTCTCAGTCATGTCACTTTGATTTTATAAAGTTTTTTTTTTTAATTTTCATAGTGAACTGAATATTAACTGCAAAGCAGAAAACATGCTGCATGAGTCTTTTCATTCAAAACTAGTTATGGAGCCAGGCATGGTGGCACACACCTTTGATCCCAGCAGAAGCAGTCAGATTTCTGTGTTCAAGACCAGCCTGGTCTATAGAGCAAGTCTCAAGACAGGTAGGGCTACACAGAGAAGCCCTGTCTCAAAACCAAAGAAAGAAATCCTAGTTATGGGTGTAGGAGTATTAGGCAATGCTTTTTGTTGTTTGGTTAGTGACTTCCCTCCTGACACTCAGTATATTGTGTTTTCATGATTTCAAAAATACAGTATGGGTATTCCTGACTTCCCTTACCTTGATCTTACATATAATCCTAACTGTCCCCCTAACAGTACTTTTGTACAAAACTTAAGACCTTAAGCATCAGCACACAAATATGTAATCTGAGCTGCCTTTTGGTGGTACTGCCAGCCAACAGCTCAGTGGACAGTGACACTGTCATAGAGATACCTATGAAAGTATCATGTGTTTATGGTATATTGTTCTTATTAATTTAAAAGATGTTCAACAGTAAAATTGGTCGGTTATTAATGCCTGCCTTAAGCACCTTTTGTCTCAACATGAAAAGAACCAATGCAGCCTGTGTGCAGTAATGTTCTTAATTCCTAAAAACTTATCTTTAAAAAGGGACTCAATTAAGAACATTATGAAGGGATTCGGCAGTGGTGGCACACACCTTTAATCCCAGCACTCAAGAGGCAAAGCCAGGGGGCTTGAGTTAGAGGCCAACCTGGTCTACAGAGTGAGTTTCAGAATAGCCAGGGCTACACAGAGAAACCCTGTCTTGAAAAACAAAACGAAACAAACAAACAAAAAACAAAACAAAACAAAAAATCTTATGAAGTTGATATTTTATTTTCATTTCACAGATAGTAAGACAAAACCTTAAAACAATTTAATAACTTTCCAAAGACTGCCTAGCTACTTCCTAACTGGTGACTGATGAACAATAAAATGTTATACACGGATAGAAAGCAGCAATATTTCAGTCTCAGCTATCGGCTCACACGATGGACTGGATGATTAAGTGTTCATTGTTTTCTTATTTAATTTACTATTTTTAAGGTAACATCATTTTGAAAACTTTATACATATACATGGTGTTGTGATCAAAGTCACCCCTCATCGTCTCGTTCCCCTCCCGCCTCTGCAGAGACCCTTCTTCCCAGTTAGTCCTCTCACTTTATTGTTTTCTGTCCCACACTTCTTTAATTAGGTTTGCTTGTTTGAGCTTGGGTAGAGGGCTATTTAGTGGAGCATGGGCACCTTGCCAATGGATAAAACACTGAAGAAAATCACACCTCTCTTCCCCTGCAACCATGAACTGTCAGTGGCTCCTTAAGGAGAGAGGCATCACAATCACCCCCACCCCCACCAACCCCTGATCCATGATGGAAGGTTGAAGAACCCCCCTGTTTCTCACAGGTTTGTATACTACCAACATCTGTAGTGAGTTCAAGATTGCAATGACCATGTTATACCCAGAAGACAGGGTGTGATCCATTTTTGTTTCCCTTTTGCTGTTTTTTTTAAATGAATAAAGAATATTCTCAGAGTGTATTGTTGAAGACAGAGTCCAGAGAGTAATATATAATGACAAGTGATATATGCTTTAGTGCCACAGAGTGGAAATTTCTTACACTATGTAATAATGTTTGCCAGGTTTTGCATATACAAAATAAAAATATTTTGGGGGGATTATGTAGAAGATTTGGTATATATCAAATTCAATTTCCTGTCTTTCATTGATTTTTTTTAAATTATAAACTCACATGTTCTCTTTCATGCTATTGTGTGTGTGTGTGTGTGTGTGTGTGTATGTATGTGTGCATATGTGTGTGGGCATGCACACACACACACACCACACACACATGACCATTCTATAAGACTCTACAATAGACAAAAAACACACAACAACATGTTGAAGCAGACAAGCTATTATATATTTTCATAATATAGAACTTTAAGGTATAGTAATCAACAGTGGCAAAATATTTGTCTTTGACATTATTTTCGTGTATGTGTGTCAGATCCAACCTGTAACTGAGACCAGAGAGAACAGTATGGAAACACAAATCCATGAGAAGAGAATAAAAAATACCATGAACAGCAAAATATGTCTGAGTATTTAAAACCATATAGAAAAAATAAATTAGATGAACCATCGTGTAAATATAAATTAAAAAAGATGACATTCTTAATAAATAAAGTTAACTATTTACATTTTTATATATTGCTGAAAGACTTAACTTAGATCCATAAAAACACATAAACAGGAAAAATAAACCCACAACAAGAGCAGCACATTTCTGCGCGTGAGGTACAGGAAGAAGGTTAGAGTTGTGTTTAGTTTTTGGTCTTTACTTTGCATTTATCTTTCTTTTCACTCTTTCTTTCTTCCTTTCTTTCATTTTTTTCTTTTTTTTTTAACAGTAGACCAGTAGAATTTTCTTAAGAACAGATTCTAAGCACTCTGATGAAGAGTCATATTTTTTTTGGTTGCTTCCAGAAGGTGCCAAACAGATTTTAACATCATAATAATTAGAAATACCCTCAACAACAATAAAAAGGTATAATATGATACATAAATATGGAAGAGCAGTTTGTAATATGAATACATTTTCTCTAGAAGAGATCACAGTTTTGTAAATATTACATTTAAGTATATATATACACACATATATGTACAACTATATATACATGTGCATATATATGTAAATTTTTATTTATATATAATATCTTTATATAGATAGATATCTGCAGACAGGCTATTGATTATAGAGACCCAAGAAAGCAACTCACTAATTGTTCATAGTTCTCCTCACTGACTGCTGGTGTGAAGGTTAAGAAGCCCAACTTGCACTCAAATATTATCACTTATATTAATGAAACGTGTTGTGGAAACTACGTGTGAGAAGGAGGAATCTGCTGGAGAAGAGATGTCAGACCCTCTTACTCTGTAAATCGGTAATGCCCCCCCAAATCTTAACTACATGACAGTAGCCTGACTTTTACACTGTAGGAAGTCATTGGATTTTGATCAAATCATTGAATTGGTAAAGGCCAGAAAAAGGGAGGAGAAACTTGAAATTATCTAAAGAGTGAACTATTTCCCAGTACACTCCCTTAAGGTGAACTCTAATCCAGGCATTCCAGCTTTTGCGCCTTGAAATGTCAATCAAGTACTCCCTATCTCTGAAAAAGGTGATGACCCTATGCATTCTTGAAAAATAACCTATGGACTTTGCATCAGATGGTGTCTCTAACAGATTGCATAGTCCATTTAAAAACCTCAGGGCCTCATGGTCCTCTGTCCTCCCACTGTGAGGTAGGTAAGTAGTAATATCCCCATTTTTCAGTTAGAGAAACTGAGGCAAATGTGGAGGCAATCTGATAACTTGTTCAAAATCACTGAGTGAAGTGATGCCTGGAGTCAAGCATTCTGAAGCTTTGTGCCAGACACATAAACTTCTGCCTTGATTATTATTGCATTGTTCTTACATGGGAAATGATAGCTAGGAATGTGGCAAAACTTGAATAAATTACAAAAAGGATTTTACAAAACTCATTTTCTATTTAGTTATTAACTTTGTTTTCTTTCTCAAACTTCACTGGGATCACCTGTCTGGTCATGTAGCAGCTTCTTAGGAAGTGGACGGTGCAGGATGGTTCTGAGTGTAGTCATCAGGGAGCTTCAGGGCCATACTGGCAAATACAAATATCTTATAGTGTAAAAAGGACAAAGACACAGTTTATCCCCTTAACATTTGGTGAAAACCAATATCAAACCCTCCTCAGGCCCCTCTACCATGGACAGTCACAAAAAAAAAATGAGCAAAATGCCCCACTAAAAACAACTCAAGGGAGAATATGCCTTACTTCCTGGACCTACCACAATGTACAGAAAATATCAGACAGAGCAATAAAACCTCACTCTTCATCATCTAGAGAAATCTCTATGTCATCTCTACATACTCAGTCCGTAGAATAAACAGTCTCCTCGAGGAAGCATAAAAATAGAGTTCATATTCTTAGGTTTTAATCATGCATTTTAGTTCCTTGTAATCATATTGTCCTCTATTAATTTATATTTTTATAGCTTTGTCACTATCATTTTTTTCTCACTTGAAGTAGTTCCACAAAAAAGTCACACACACACACACACACACACACACACACACACACACACACTGAAACTCTTAACATGACTATAATTTCCTTCCTTTTCTGTTCTTCTCTTTTCTTTCTTTCATTTCTTTTTCTATTTCTTTCTTTCTTTTTTTAAAAAAATCACACAGGTAAGACCTTTAACAAATTGACAGTTACAGCCAAGTTAAATCGAACCTGGAAGGGAGGTAGCTGAAATCTGTCCCAAAGAATTATTTTCAACAAATAGCATTTAAACATTGGCCAAAGTGGGAATGAGACAGAGAATGGTCTCGGCAGTGGTCCAATGTGCTGAGGAGGCCAAGAGCGGCAGCTGATTCCCTCCTTTTCCAAAAGCCTGCTATTTAAGACCATTAATCTCTCCTTTGCTTTACACCCCGCTTCACCTACCCACACTGACTTCCCATGGACTCACTGACTTCCCACACTGACTTCCCTTCCGAGGTTGTTGGCACACCATCCAGGGGTAACGCAAGTCCTTTGGGCAGACAGTGAGTTGCGGTTTGGAACAGTTTCCCAGATGGAGCCTAGAGAACTGTCCACCTCATCTTTGCTTCCTTGCTGCTAACAGACTGATACTTCTTCAGCTGCCGAACTCCCAAGTGCTTTCAGGGCCCCTAAGCCGTGGATGTACAACAGTGTTTCAGACCCGCCTCCTCTTGATTACTCCATTGTCTGAAACAGATGACTGAGGGGGATGTGACAAGGAGTTTATTCTCAGGAAGCAAATGAAACTGGGAATCAGTACATTGCAAAAATGCAGCTGACTGTCCTGCACTAAGGTCTGGGAAGATCCTATGAATTACACATCCCTTGTGGGCATGAGGCAGGCTGCCAGTTGTGTAGCCTCTTTTATCTAATAGGCTCAGCAAATATGAATTTGGTCACAACAGGTTTGATTGGCAGCAAGGAGGAAACTGGATAGGATTCTGCCTGGATAGGCCCACTTCAGTCTATGAATCTTAAAATAGGAGCCAGCCTCCAGGAGTCTTTGCTCAGTTGGAGAGTGTAGCAACAGATGACAATAAGAACAAAGAGTTGGATGAGGATTGGTTGGGGAAAATTCTTATGGTCTGTCTTCAGTTTCTATGACCCTACTGTTAATAATGTTATCTTTGGGTCTTTGGGGGTTCCTGTACTACTTATGGGCATTTTAAGCTGTTGGGAGGGCTGGTCCTGTTACCACTCTTTAGCTTGTCCTGTCTAAGCTGACACAGCATATCTGGGCAACAGAGAGGCCTGAAGGGTTAACAAAAGTTTGAGGATCCTAGAGAGTTAAACATAATCAGGCCAATTCCCATAAAATTGTTCTTATATTTTGTTAAAGATTGGTTCTAGTAATTACAGGGGGAAGTGCCCTATATGTAAATGTGATATGCTTTTGGAGGAGCCAAAGTGCTGGGCTATCACATCAGTGGCCACTTCTCCATTCTAGATTTGAACTTTAGAGGCTTTAGTAAAGGACAAGCTGCATAATCTAAGCATTGTATCCTTATTTATGGGCACCTGTGCAAAAAGCACCTTGGTACATTTCTTGATATTACAGACCACTGATGGTCAATAGATACCTTTTCAAGTATTCTTAATCAGTAGGAAAAAGCTATTGGTCACAATATGAAAACACAGTTTGTGAAATTACTGTTGGTCCTAGTAGAAAAGGGAACACGATAGATTAACAATGAATGCCTTAGCTGCAGGATGGCTATGCATGGGCTGGCATTTTGCATTCTGTCCCAGACTTCCTTTTATTAGCTATCCCCACTAGACTTGAGATCAATTGATGTACTGTCATCTTTATGTTATACATTTCATTTAGGTCCTCCTATCTCCTTGCTTCCCAGATCCATGTTCACAAATTATGTCAAAGTTAACTACTCTATACACCTCATCCTGTGTTGATCTCTTCTCATATTAATTCAGAGGGTATGAATAGGTAATTGAAAAAAAAAAGAAGCCCTGCATACATTACTGGCTTCCATGTACAGCTGACTCATTTCCTCTTAATGTTTGAAGACTAAATATGGGAGGGGAAGGAGTGGTGCCCAGCAATGAATGTGGAAAGGTGTCCAAACATCTGAAAAATTATATGGAAAATATGATGACTGTGTTGGGTGCTGAGTCTGGATCTCCAGGGCTTCCCGATGTTCCTCTGTTCCTCTAGAATGCCACATACGTTGCCTGGATCCAAGATGTTTTAGAATTCATCCGCTTAGAATAACAGTGGTAGTCTCAAGACCAAAGCTTGTTCTAGCCTAGAGACCTGGTAAAATTGAGATAAGGACAATAACCCATGTCCTGACCATTCCAGCAGCTTCTCTGTGGTTCCAGCATTCCCAAGTTTAACACTGTTCCACTTGATTAGAATATCTAACACTGGCTTAGACATTCTGGACTCTCAGGAAGGGCTCGAGCATCTGACATCCCTTAACTCTTTTCCAGAATAAGAAGTCCATTTGTGAAGGACTTAAGCCCATTAAGGTTTTTCTCTTGAAGATGGGCCAAGAAGTGAGGAACTCTGGAAAAATATGAATCACTTTTAAGGCAGTAACCTTGGTTATATGGAGTTTTTTCTAACCTAGCTCTATCATCGAAGAGCACTCAATGTATCAGACAGAGCAGCAGGAAGAGTAGCAGCAAATGTGGTCCCAAGGTAAGATCTGGAGAACAGGTGGGATCTGGAAGGGATATGAAGACCTCAAGTCTCAAGCAGGGAGCTGATGGAATTCCTTGACTCTGCAGTTCTAAGCCATTTCCAGCTAGGCCTTGCACCCCGGTGTTGGGGCAAAATCCCCATGACAGCAGAAAAATTGGGGAGCTTTGCACACCTTGGAATATTTACCTATTCTTGGGCCCTAGTTCCCTAGAAGATTTGTGGTTACAAAGCATTTCACTTCTGGTCCCCAAACACTACATGATGATGTATGCACGGCATTTTCTGTACCTCAGATTCTGAGCTATATTTCCTTCTCAGTACTTGGTCTTAGTTTCTATAACTCTCTTTCTCCCAAGGAGCTTGGGAAAGGAAAGATTGAGGTGGGTTTTGTTTTGCTTTGCTTTTGTTGCTTTGTTTGGTTTTTCCAGTTGTTTTTCACTAACTTTTCTAAAACTGCCTTCACACAGATGTTTGTATGGGTGTGTATGCATGCATGTGTACAAACCACAGATGTGCATACTCCTTGATACAAAACATAGTTTTGTTGTTTGGGGCTGTGGTCATGTGACAAATAGTTAGAATTTTCAGAGGCTCTGGGACTACATGCTGTGTATGCAATCCATCTTAGACTACAGGATAGTATTCCATTCCATCATTCAACATGGTGAGATTCAGTTCATTGCCCCACAGTTGGTCCTTCCTGGGTGAAATTAAAGGCAGACCGGTTGGGTGCTAAGGATCCCTGGTGTGGAGAGGCCATTTCATTGAGCAGCAGACTGTGAAATCAATACCAGAGGGATGCGGGTCTTGGTGTTGGGAAATCTTGGACAACTCTTGTCTTTCCTTAGCCATGGCTATATCCCCGAAGGTCTTTCCGGCTGTGTTCTTGGGCTTCAGGGTCCCGACAGGCGCAGTCATCTTGTAGGTCACAGGACATAGGAAAGGGAGTGACCTACAAAGAGGAAAACTGGAGTGAATCAGATGGCTTGGTCTAGTTTTCAGTATGGTGGTAAAGAGCAAGGGGACAACCACTAGATTTGAAAGACAAATTCAAGGTCATGTCATGGTTCTACTTTTTGAAAGCACTACAATAACCTTTTCCATAATACCAGGGTCAATATCATAGCAGGTCACATTTGGAGAAGTACTTGCTACAGGTAAGGCAATGCTCTTTCCAGATAAGAAAATTTGGATTCTTTTTCACAACTCTACACCAGTTGCTCTTTTATCAATGATGAAATTGAAACCAAGAAAGGGACACTGTTTGCTGAAAGTAAGTGATCAATCTGATACTTGAAGTAAAACAAGCTACTTCTCTCTGTGCCTGGGAACCAACTGAGTAAGCTACATGGGCTGAGTAATATGGGTAAAAATCATTATGAGGGCTAATACAGTTTGTTAATACAATTCTACAATGGAATATCTAACAAGTAAAACTACTGTGATGAACAAATTAAAGTAGAAGAGGTGGACATATCCTTTAAAGGAACATAGCTCTCTGAACATACTGGCATTCATGTTTGGGGAGGCAAAAATGATACAAAAAGAATGCATAAAACAAGTTTACATGACCTCTTTGGGGTCTGAAATCCTAAGTAAGGAGCATTTTACCCAAAAGTTCTGAATTAAATTAGTTGGGAGACCTTTCTTGGAAACAGACTTTAGCGTAAGAAAAAGTGAGAGGTCAAAGTTCCATTCCCAGTCCTTCCTGTCATGTGTTCTGTGACCTTGGGCTGGCTGGCCTTTCTAGAAAGTGATAGGAAAAGCCCAACAGAGCAAGTGTCTTCCCCAGCCGGCACATGATCCATCTTTCCAAAGATTGCAGCGCAATCCCTGCTGGAGTCCCAGCCTGAACTAACGCAAGTCGATTTCACTGTATTGCATCATGACATTTGCTTATAACTTTCCCCAGAGGGTCCCCCATCTGCGCAAATGGATTTAATGACCTCATTCGCCTCCTGCCTAGGCAGGGTCTCCAAGTGCTCACATTGTCTCTGAGAGCATCTTTCTCTTCCTTGTTCTTATGTGTTTGTAGACTAACTCTCTCTCTCTCTCTCTCTCTCTCTCTCTCTCTCTCTCCTCTTCACCTCCACACTAATCAAGCTCTCTTGATCCTGAAATATTTACAATGATTTAAATAGAAGTAATAACCTTGGTCCCTCTCTCTCACCTACCTCAGGCATGACCTTGAACATGTGACAAGTCCTGGAATCTTAGCAAAGTCGTTCATTAAGTAGGAACAATAGAAGTATATTCCCTTATGTTTCCTGACACTGTGATGAAGGATAAATGAAATAGCTCATGAAAAATACCTAGTACAGTGCTTGATAAACTAACTGATCAATTATATAGGCATATATTTATGTACACAGATTGCACACACATTAATAAATCTCCCTCCCACTAATTCTTTGATATTGACTAGAGATAGGGTCAGTCTTGTTCATTATTGTTTCCTTAGAGCCTAAGACACAGAAATAGTGAGTTGCTCTTTATTCCCCCTGCCATGCCCTGCCACCATGTCTAAGACATCTCTTTG
This sequence comes from Peromyscus nudipes, assembly GCA_902168325.1. Classification (NCBI taxonomy): domain Eukaryota; kingdom Metazoa; phylum Chordata; class Mammalia; order Rodentia; family Cricetidae; genus Peromyscus; species Peromyscus nudipes. The sequence goes on from CABHPH010135170.1 coordinate 27,998, forward strand.
TTTCACCTTTCAATTAACAGGTACTTTACTTGGTGCTGTGCTAGTTAGTTCAGGCTTCTTCCATTGAGCACCTGCCTTTCAAATTGCACTTACTCTTCCTTCTTCGGGTCATTTATGTTTTAGCCTCTAAGGCAGTGACTCTCAACCTATGGGTTACCACCCCTTTGGAGGCTGACTGACCCTTTCACAGAGGTTGCATATCAGATATCCTCCATATCAGATATCTACATTGCGATTTAAAACAGTAGCAAAATTACAGTTATGAAGTAGCAGTGAAAATAATTCCATGGTTGGAGGTCACCACCACATGAGGAACTGTATTTAAGATTTGCAGCATTAGGGAGGCCGAGAACCACTGCCTTAAGGGCTTGTTTGTGGAAAAAAATTAAAACATTCTCTGTAGAATCTACAGTACTCTGTCCTAGACTTCTTTCCCACAGCCCTTTATCTTCAGGAGGAATACAGTGTAAGAACTGGAAAAGATACAGAGAGAAACTGCATATCCCAGGTGGAGAGACTGAGTATAGAACAAAGACAAACTCCAGTAGCTGATAACTGTGGAGAGGCCCATGCTGGCAGCCGAAGTCCTAGACCACATTTCCTTGCTTCATGATCACTGAACAGTGTGGAGAGATTCCTTCTCTGCCATGGTCCATAGTTTCAACATGTATAAAACAGAGATTAAAATAGAAACAATACTACATATAGCTGTGAGGATCAAACAAAAGGAAACATACAAGATCCCTAAAACATGGCCCAACGTGTAGGGTTTGCTCAATGAGGAATAAAATATGCTGTCGGGCTTTTCTCTCACATCTTTAGCATCTTCTCAGCCTCTTGTCGCCCTTTTCCTCCACTCCAGACTCTGTCCTTAACTCATCCTTCCCTCACCCTGCCCGCTTTCTTGACCTTGCTCATACTCTGCCCTTCAAACATTCCAGTTAGTGCTGGTGTCTTCATTAGGTTCTCCCTGTAACTCTCCCACTGAGCTCTGTGTTTCACCAGGGCAACTTCACATCTGTGTCCCGCACAGAGAAGTGTTTAACAAATTCTGTTTCTTGGAAGAACTTCAAACTCTCCAGCATAGGTTTAAGACCTGCCATCATCTGGGCACTAGATGATCCTTAGGCTTCACTTGTCTCTTTTTTCCTTCACACTCTGTGGCTATTCACTTAGAGGGTTTTTTCAAATACTACACGTTTTCCCATTTTACGCCTTTATCCATTCTGGTTCCCCTGTCCTAACTGTTCTTCCACATGTCTCATCTCAATATCTCATCACCTTTCTCTTTGCTCTTAGGATATCACAGAATATTACTTTTACACTCTTCCTACACAGAATTGCTTCTCACTTCTGTGTCTGCTCAGTTTGGGAAGGAGGAGGGGTTACTGTTTAATTGCATCTCTGCCAAGTGATGAGTGGACTCATCTGTGGGTGAGCACATGAACGCACAACAGAGGCATAGAACAAGTCATGGAGGCCCTGGTCTTGGGCCCACTTTCTGATAACTTTCCATGAACTACTTCCTTCTTTGGACTACAGTTTCCTGATGTATATAATAAGCATTGATCTTTATGATCTAACATCCAACATGGCTGAAAATATTTCTCAGTTCGAGAAAAGAGGAAAGCAGAACCCTGTCCAGAAAAAAGTTAAATACCACAAGGTGTGTGTGCGTGTTTGGTGTGTGTGTGTGTGTGTGTGTGTGTGTGTGTGTGTGTGCATATATTGTGTTAAGTCTGGGGCCTTATACATGTTAAGCAAGCCCTCTCCCACTAAGTTGCACATACCTCCTTCTTAGGAACTTGAAACAGACTTTTACCAACAAACGTTCCCCTTCCCTGCTTCTCTCTCTTCCTACCCTCTCCAGTTCCCCTTCCCTGCTTCTCTTCCTACCCTCTTCAGTTCCCCTTCCCTGCTTCTCTTCCAACCCTCTTCAGTTCCCCCAGATTCTCCAAGTCACTGGCAGGCAGAGCTCTGGCTCCAGCTGATTCTCTTACCGGTTTGACTATTTTTGAATGAGATCTCTATTCTCCATCCTACCAAGGCCAGCCCTGGAAGTTTTAACATTTCTTTAAGAGACACTTCTGAAAGTAAACGATAGGAAACGTAATTAGAATATGATAAAGTCTAGAAGGCTTGGTCTCCAAGTGGGAACCCAACAGCTTTTTAAATCTACCATGATCTTTAAATACAGGTATATTGAGACCAGGGTAGAAGTTTGGAATTTACTTGTAGGCTCCATGTGAGAGACAGGCCTTCATTAGGTCTGTACAATGCTCTGGTGAGGAGTCAAAAAATCAGCTCCTCTACAAACCAGCTCTGAGATCTTTGTCTCTTATGGTGAGCCCTGAGCTAATCTCAATGTGCATTATCTCATTCAGTGCTTCCAAGCAACCCTAATAAGGTAGCTATTCTTACTATCCCTGACTTATACCTTAGAGGAAACTAAGATGCAAAGAAGTGAGTCACTAGCTGGCATGTGGCCAGGGACATGCATCTGTGTTTATCATCGTTTCTTAGTGCCACCTCCAGACCCCCAAAAAGCAAGAAGAGTAGGAGTCAGACTCATCTCAATGTAGAAGAAATCTAGGCATAGGGATAAGGATCACATCTGATAAAGTACAAGACATGAGCCTGATTTTCAGTCTCTGAATCCCTACCAAGCTTGTCATCCAGGTGGCCTGCCACAGAGATCTACCACACACCATGGTGATCAGACCATATTTGAAGATTCCCAGTAACCATGTAGCTATGTTGTCTCATGTTCTGCTAACAAGACTGGATCAATGACCCAAAGAAGGATTCTTCCCTTTTCCTCTTGGCTAGAGAATGGTGCTCAGTCCAGAGTTTTCTCCATCTGGGTGAGCTGCCCATGCTAACCCCTTCATCTATGGGTGTGAATAGCTCAGGAATGCAGCTTGGGCAAATGTACCACAAAGCTCTGGCTGTAGCTCTCGTCTAGGTCTGGGAGACAGGCAAGGACTGGATTCTGACTCATACTCAATGAGGAGATAATAGAGTATGCTGTGTGTGTCTGTGTGTGTGTGTGTGTGTGTATGTGTGTGTGTGTGTGTGTGTGTGTGTGTGTGTGTTGAAGAAACAAGAAATATTCTGTGTTGTCAGTCTGAAAGCTTTGGTTCTGCCACTCCTATGCTATGGTAGTTAAGTTCAGTCACTGTATCTCCCCAAATCTCAGGGACTGTACATGTAAATAGTTAACAAGACAAGTAGAAGAAAACATAACACATAGAAACCGTATGTTTCTTGGGAGCTGGGTGAATACAGTGCCTGATACAACACAATCAATGTATAGAATAGAGTGTTCAAGGGTGAGTAAAGTGTTCATGTTGATGAATAATGTATGTAGGTTCAGTAAGGAAATATACTGGTAGCAATGGAAAGAGAACTTGGGTTTGCCTTCTTGTCCTGTGACTGACTTAAGGTATTCTCTCAAGCAAATCACTTCCTTTTCTGGGTTTCAGTTCATTTGTTTATAAAATGGAGGTAGTAAGAATCGTATGAAATCGAGGCAAAAACATTTAGCACAGTATATGCCACAAAATATGTGTTCATTAAATGATGGTGATAATGATCGTGCTAGTGCTGGTCATGGTGATGGTGACATGGTGAAGATGGTGGAGGTGATGATATTGATAATAGTCATGCTGAAGATAATTCCTTGAGGCAGAAGAATTGAATTCCCTCATAGGAATAAACTGAAAGAGTCTTTTCCATGTCTGATCCACATGAAAAAGTCAGGGCCAGTCTTGAACGGGAGAGAGCCAGGGCACCTTTAATATCTGTGATCATCAGGCATGAAAGAGTTGGGCTGCTCTGCTTAGCCAGTGCTTGTTTTCTGCTACTAATCCTTTACATTTGGCATATATACCCTTCCTTCTAAGGAGCATTGTTGGCTCCTCTAAGCCAGTGCCATGCTTACAATACTTTCGGTGTTCCCTGTTACCTTTGGAGAATGATTAGACATACTAGCTTAAATTGTAAAAGCCTTATTATCCCTCTAGGCTTCTTTCTACTTCCTCTGTGCTCTGATATGGCTCTATAAAGGGAGATATGACTTCCTTCACACTTACCCTAACTGCAATAGTCTGTGCCCTCTGCTAAAGACACTCTTCTTCCTTTCCCCCTGTGTCTGCTCATTTCTTAAATCTTTCACCTGAGGCCTTATGGATGCGTTATGTCTCATCTGCTATGCAGCCTTTTCTAGGAAACTTTGTTAACACTCCTCATTTGTTATATTGTCACCAACACTTACTCTAAGTATCTAGATATTTATCCTCATGGTAATTGCAGTAGGGTTGTGCCCAGTCCATTGTTAGACAGGGCTTATCATAGTATCTCTCCTATAGCAAGAATTATCATTACTTCACTCATTGCACAAAGATTAGTTTCTGGGTACTGAACACCTACAGTGGGACAAGAAATAGTGAGGTGTATTGAAATTTGGAATGCATCCATGAACAAAAGAGATACATTTTATAACCGCCAGACTTAGCAAACAAATATGGCAGTCCTTCAGGTATTGTCTTCATGTGGGTGTGCCATCTTGTGCAGAGATATACTCCTGAGATGGCCTCTTCTTATTCTCTATGTCCCCTGTCCTTACTTGCCTAGAAGTTCCCACTGGTTGACAGCATCACCTAAGAAACCAAACACATGTCCTCAGGCATCCAAATATCAAGACATGGGAACCCAAGCCAAGTCGGGCCTGTTGGGAGTCTTCAAGAAAATTACACCATACTATAGCCCAATTCCCTAGACTCTTACAGAAGCCACCTAAAACATGAAAGTAACTAGAGTTACAGGCCTTAGCATGTTGAATACATTAAGGAAATTTCCTTTCTTGCCTCACAGTCCTAACATATACTTACTTATAATGAAATTATTAAGTTAACATTAAAATTGTCATGGTTTTATTATGAAAAGAAAAAAAAACACGAGAGCAAACATCATGGAAAGTTGCTCTGTATTGGAGGCTTGTGGCTCCAACAAGAATAATAAGCTAACATCTTAAGAAATGGAGCCCTACCCTGCTGGAGCGTACACAGACAGAGGAGGAAGAATGAAAAGCATATACACAAGCCATTCTACAAGGAGGATATGGGGGAAGAGATGGTGTCTACACAGACTGAAGGGAGAAGAATCGAAGAGGTGCCCAGACATCACACGGAGCCAAGTGACTGGAAATCCTAGTTGGAGAGAAGTCTATCTTAACCATGGGTCTAGAGTGTATGGATATGTATAATGCAAGACACTTGCTATAAGGAGAAGCACACAATGCTTTGACAAGTCACAAGCCCATTGAAAGATGGTCATAAAGGTTAGTGGCTGGTGACATGTTTATTAAATACTATAGATTTGTATCTCAGACCTGCTAGGTACTGGTTGGATGACGTTAGACTTTGTAAGTCTGAATTTCATCAACATCTACAACAGAGCTACTGTACTGGTGAAATGAAATGACATGGACAAGCAGCTAACACAATGTGTTATAGTATCGACTGTCGGTAAATACTCACTAGCACAGCTTGTCTAGAAGTAGGGGATCCTAATCCCACATACATCTCCATCACCTTGTATGCTTAGTTGACCTCAGTGAGTCTGTTTTCTTCTTCAGCAGACAGTTCTGGAAACACCATGCACAGAGATTCTTGCTACAATGCAATGCACATTAAGTCCTCAGCAGGCACACTCTTGTGCTTGCAGCCCCCCGGTAATGTGGATGAGTTACTGAGTACCAGACTTGGTGCTCAGAGAAAGGGAAGTTCCCCTGATAGTGGCCAAGGGTATGGGTGGGATGAAATAGACATAACAGGTAAGGTCAGGGACATGAATTCAAGAAAGCCTTTCCTCTCTACTAAGAGGTTTCTTGCTGGGGAAGATGGAGAAAGGAGCAGAACTTTCCCCTGTATACACAGAATAATCCCCAAGCTGGGCATCCTGGTATGTTAGGGATAGCTGGGCATCCTAGTATGTTAGGGATAGCTGAGCAAGGCTGCTTCTGGGATAGCTGCCCTCATCTTCCACAGGGTGGTTCCCAAACCCAAGTTCCCTGGCAGCCTGGGCTCAACATAAAACATCTCCAGCCTAAACTGGGAGGGCCATGCCCAGGTGCAGTGAGAACAAGGCCCTATTCACAGGTACTTTCACCTTCTGAGACTCAGCCCCATGCAGAAGAAAGAGCAAGACTTGTGAGTCAGATAAAACTGGATTTGAATTTGAACTTTGCCAATCGTGGATCAAGTGAACTTGGGAAAGCCTCGTAATTATTTGGAGCCCAAGTTATTTTGTCTATTCTATATAGGTAACAGTATTGACCTGTCAGAGCTGACATGAAGATTACAGAAGAATCCAGGCTCAGTTATTTATCTCTACAAAATAAATACAGAAGAGGGGAAGGGCAGTGTAGATGAAGGAAACACAGGGTACTTGGTATAGAATTCTCTAATTTCAGAAAAAGAAGAGAGTAGTCTGGCACATGTGGTGATTTACTTACATGTTTGATGTGCTTGGTTTTCTTTGCCTATCATTCTTTACAAACCCGTCTGCTGAGAGAGCAGCTGGGTATATACAAAGATGGTTCAAGAAGCTGGAACTTATTTAGAAGATACGTTGGGCAATTTAAATAGAAGGACATGTAATATTAATGTGAGATACTTTCCTTCTTTGTTCCAGAATCTTAATTTGAGAAGTATTAAACACTGGAGAGGCACAAAATAACAATGATAATGTCACACATGCCCTAAGAGAGTCCTTTAGCCTCTCTAATCCATCCTTTAGGACATAGCACCACCATTCTGTCCTCAACCCACTGACATTCACGGGGACATCTCTCCTCCTTAGAGCTAAATATACATCCGTAGGGAACTTTTCTCCCCAAGGTCCTGCATCTCTCATTCATTGCATTTTTCACAAAGACAACTGAATGCACTGTCACTAGCTCGCTGCTTCGCACCAAGATCCCTAACAGATAGGTCTCACAAGGGTAGGAACTGTGTCCATCTGGATCCTACTGTGGGCACACAGCCTCGTCCAGAGGAAAGTCATCTCATTGGGAAAAGAGAGGTCATGCAATGTAGTGCTTCATCCAGCAGGATTGAGCACCACAAATGGAAAAATCCTAGACTGCATTTGTATTGTAGGTGGACAAGAAAAGAGATGAGAGAGAAAAGATCAAGAGATCATGTTCAAAATCATCACAGATCTGACTTTGGACTCCTTAGTGAAGAAACAATGCTTATGTTAGGGCCTGGCAGTCTGATGTTATTGAAGAGGCACCCGACTTAGGAACAGAGATCCAAATGATGACTGATATTCACACACACACACACACACACACACACACACACACACACACACAGGAAATAAATTACTATAACAACTTGGAAACAACTTGGAATCTACACTTCAGTCACATTACTTTATCTCCCCACAAAATATTCTGTTAAAAAAAAAGGTAGTACATTTAAGAAGGCTTCCAAATAAAGAGTTTTAGAATATTTCAGTTTATAAATTATGGTAGCATAAAAATTATTTTAATCAGAGGCACTCTTTCACCAACTTGTGCTGTCAGACAGGGCTGAAATTCTACAGAAACTTATACTTAAATTAAAAACTACACCTTCCATTTATTTTCAAAACAACAGACTACTCTGATGAGGTAAAATATGAATTATGACAGGTTATATTCATTAGGAAGCAAATATAAAAAATCTTAAAAATGCTTACACCTTCAATCCTAGTAATTTCAGTCCTGGGAATGATTTTGTAAAGGAACAATTGGAGCTCTGAAAGTACTTATGTGCACAAAAAAAAAATAACTCAAAAGTTCAAGACAAGAGTCAAAGTAAATGGTTACATAGCACAAACACATCACGATCAACCAATAACAGCAGAGCAAACACTGCACCTGAAATGTGAGGTCATTTATATGAAGAAATTTTGCTGTGCCAAGTTGACAGACGTTAGATGCCAAACTGGGAATGCACTCATTCATAGAGATGTGCATAGCTTTATACTTACAAAAGACATAAAACACACCGAAAAGGGACTGTCATTTCTTTCAGTGGTATAACTGCTGGCAAGTTGCCCTTAGTCCAGTAAATAATTCCCAACCTTGTCCAGGCAAGAAACCCTTATTAAACCAATGGGTCACACACAAAAAGAAGGCAAGAAAGTAGGATCTGAACCTGTTCAGAAGGGGGGTTTCAATGGGGGAGGGATGGGTGAGATGGGAATGAGGAGTAACAATTACTAGAATTCATTATAAAAATGTATGAAACAGCCAAACAATAAAAAATATTCAAAATAAAAAGCAACTATGATTTTCTTCAGGCTGGAAGAGATTAAGTATATTCTTCTGCTACTTTCTTCCTGGATTTCCCAAAGAGTGAAATATATATTTTTTCACTTTCATGTAAAATTTGTCAACAGGAAATTGATTTTATTCTCTTATATTAAGCAGAAAACATGTATCTTCTGTGTTTTAGTAAGAGTACAAAACCAAAACCGCAAAAGGTCAGGCATTTTGTGAAAATACTGCCCACTCGGGACTGACTGGATTCCAGAGAACCCCCAGCATTCTTATTTGTTAGCCGTTAACAGTTCTCTGATTTGAATATGTGCTCATCCATCCCAGCAATGTGAGGCCTAAGCATGTTTCTTAAAGCAACAAACTTCTTAAGGGTGTTACAATTTCAGAGGGTTTAGGCTGGGAGCCAGGCACCTTGGATCATTTCCTCTGCCATCTGGCACAAATCATCCCTCCTTATGGCCTCAGTGTCCCATTAATGAAATGGGAAGACTGTGTGGGATCATCATCAAGCACTCAGCCGTCACTTAGATTCTTGTCTTTTCCTGTTCTAGTAACTCAGACACCAGTTCTTTATGATGAAATAGTTGAGCAAATCATCTCTGAGATTGTCTCAGATGATAGATGGCTGCAAACATGGAGGCATTTCCCATGGGCACATTTGCCACAGGAATGCTTTTCAGGTCAGGGTATCCAGATTTCTTATCCCTCTCTCAACTGGAACCCCAAATTCTGGTCTTAGCTCTTCTCAGGAAGCTAGCAGAGATGACCACTCTTAAGGGTGGCTGATGAATATCTCACTGTAATACTTTTGTTTTACTATAAATATTTGAACCACTGTGGTGTGTGGGGGTGGGGGTGGGGGTGGGGTGGGGATGTATTGTAATGGCCGAGGAAGAAAATGATACCCTAAACCCTCTCCCCACACATAGACAAGGCCCTTCATATACCTCCAATTCCACAGGTAGAAAAACAAAATACGTAATAGAATGTCCCAAGGTTGTAGATGTTCTAGCTGGCAGTGTCTTGTGTTTTCTCCCCCTCTACTTTGGATAGATCACTAGAATATATATCTTTCTAGGAATGACAAGCTAGTTTCTTGCTTCAAATGCTCTTGTCCTTACCACTTCCATGCTCCTTTCTTTGCCGTTGAGGTATAACTACTACGCACTATGCTGGGCCTTCTCTGCCCAGTCTCCTCAGTCCAGTCTGTTTTAAAAGTGCGTATGACTCTTTTATGTATCTGCTTCTACACACTACCTACCCTCTGAGGACCACCTCTTCAAAGGCCATCCAGCACCCAGCAAACAATAGTAGCTGCACTCTTAGCTAAAGGAATAAAAACCAGAGTGATGGCAAGCCTGAAGATAGAACACTCACACAGCCACAACAACAAAGCATCTAGCATGTAGAAGAGACTGGCCAGCTGGCTGGAGAGTCACCAAGCTGGCAGGTATGAGAAGGCTAATGTCGACATACCTTTTTGGTCTTTACTGTGGAGGTACAGCAGTCCCCACCATCATAGTTGCAGAAGGCTCGATTGTTGATGGCATCACAGTAATTGTCTCCCATGAATGGCTACAAAGAGAAGGGAAGAAGTAAAGGAACGAGGCTTTGTTGTTATCCTGGCATGAGAGGGATCTGCTCTCAGGACTTTACTGGAGCCTCTGTGATTGTCTGGCAGTCTCTCATCTTCTTACAAACCTCCATCATCAGCCAATTTGGCTGCCAATCCCAATCCCTCCTTGGGTAAGTTTTTATTTTTACCATTTATAAACATTTTTATGTGCCATATTTTTCCCTGCTGGAGTATGGTTATGCTGAGAAACATATTTTGTTTGCTGTAGTGTGAAAATTAAACACAAAATATACCCCTTCTTTCTTTCTGAATTAGAAGGTACAATTTACTTTAAGACATGATAAGACAATTTGCATTTCTGGCTTTATATTTCTTTAATTTATTATGTATAGACAAATTAGGAATCTGGATGTAAACTATTAGAATTGTAGACATAAAAATTACAGATTAGTGGGAATTAGGATCAAGAACATGTGTGTTAATAGTGGCCTTTGTAACAGGAATATAGATCTACTCTCTCTAGAGCCTTTGCAGGTCTCTTTTTACTTTTTCTCCAAATATGTAAGATCAGCATGATTATTCCTGCTTCATAGGCCAACACCTGAAGAGCAAGGGTAACAAAATGACCTAGTCAAAATCATAATGACAAAACAGAGAAAAAAAGAGTTGTGATCTAAACTGGTTTATTTCTGTGTTTCCCCAATTTCCTATCCACTCTGTGATGTCCCAGTTCACATTAATTTACTTTCTTCAATGAGATCTGTAAACTCTGAGTTATTCCAAAAGTGAGGGAAGACAGAGGAAAACTGTTGCTGATCTGAATCCTGAGGATCTGAGGAAATTCTAGGAGTCTCTTTGATGACAGCAATATATGTATATGCAAATATATGCATAAGCAAATATATGCATAAGAGAATATATGTATATGCAAATATATGTGCATGCAAATATATGTAAGTGCAAATATATGAATATGTAAATATATACATGTTTTATATATATATTTCCTCACTCCAGTTTTCAACATGGTATGTTACGTGTCTGTTTAAGTGTCTATAACACTGGGAGACTTGAAGCTCCTAAAAACATGAGTAGTATTCAATTCATCTATGTCTCCCAATCACCTGGAAACCTGCCTAAAGGTGCTGGTTTGAGAAAGGTGTCATCTTTTGTCTGAAACGGTCTCTTCCTAGCACACTGCCTGTGATTCACCTGTGACCACTGTTCCTTCCCATCTTGACTGACTCTGAGGAGAACTAAGTTCACAAGAAGTCTAAACTGTGTTGCATGACTGAATTTTGCATATGGGCTCCAAATTCTCATCCATACAGCCTTTGTGCCTGCAACTCTTCATGCCAAATTTATGTTTTATTGTTTCCCATTTGCAGTGTAAGACAGATCTTAGTAAATTGGAGTGCTGAACTCATATATGTGAGTACACACACACACACACACACACACACACACACTCTGTTTGTGGGGCTGCAAGTTTAGGAATGACTCTACCACATAACTTCCATGGTCAACACATTGTTACATTTATATTCAACAACAAAGCATAAGTCCCTTCCATTTGAATTCTTTTTCATATGTTATGTGGACAGATTAGTGAAAGTGAGTCCTAGTCCCTTCCTTAGCATGAATAAAACTGGGTTAGAAAAGGAGTAGCTGGTTTTTCCCATGTTGTTTATTCCTGGGGTGCCTTTTCTTGTAGCCAGAATCATTCATCTACCCATCCATCCATCCATCCATCCATCCATCCATCCACCCATCCATCTATCCACTCCTCCTTCTATCCATCTACCCTATCCATCTAGACCTTATCTATGAAAGAAAAGGTCTTTAATCAAATAGTCACTTGGTGCTCTTAGAGTAAATAAAGCATTTGATCTTCTCTAGGACTGCTCAATGAAAAGGTACTAGAGGAAATGACATTTAAGTCATTTAAATATAGATCATAATCATAGATAAGAGTTATTAGGTGGGATTAGAGGAAAAATTTTTATGGATAGAAAACAGCATGGAAAAGCTTGCTGTGTAGAAATTTATCCCATATCCAGTTAGTACTTTGAACAATAAGGCATTCAGACAAACAAAATCGATCCTTTATGATATAACTGAAAAAACCATCTCAATCCATCCTTATAATGTTTCTAGTGGCCCCTGAATGCTCTATGCTTCCACAGCCTATTACATGATCTTAGATTTTCATCTTTGTCTTCTTTGTTATCACTGTAGGTTTTCAACAGATAAGATGTGTGTCTTCTAGTTTTATACCGTAAATTTCCCATTAAAATGTTTTGCAACACCGGGCGTTGGTGGCGCACGCCTTTAATCCCAGCACTCGGGAGGCAGAGGCAGGCGGATCTCTGTGAGTTCGAGGCCAGCCTGGGCTACCAAGTGAGCTCCAGGAAAAGCACAAAGCTACACAGAGAAACCCTGTCTCGAAAAACAAAAAAAAATGTTTTGCAACTTACATAAAAATTTATCAAATATATGGTCAGCAAATATTTAGTAAAATGATTAATGGAATGGTAGATACTGGGCGGATATATGAGGCACTAATGAGCATAGGTGACTGTGACAGGTGACATAGCTGCTATTTTAACTTACATGAAACTCTTTTACCCAGAACTTTGAATAGTGACTGACCACATAATGCACTCAGAGAGGCTTTGAATCAATGAGCATATAATTGACTTGGACACAGTTTTGAACAGAGAAATGAGACTTAGAGGTCCTTTTTTGGAAAGCATCTTGACTTCCTCTGGACACTTGGGGCTTGATAGCTCATTCCTGGTCCAGGCATTTATTTCTCTTCTGAGCATCCTTTTATTCCTCTATAAGACATAGAAGGCATTAAACTAAGAAGAGCAGAAGAGAATGAGAGGTACCTGCAAGGGTAAAGGTGATAAGCATCACTGTCAGGGTTCAGTGCCTGACAGTGACAGAGGGTCTCCTGGCTTCAATGCTGAGTCAAAGAAGGGATCAAATTCTGCTGTCACACTGAATGGCCAGACTGCCAGCTCAGCATAATGAATGCTCAGGTAACACAAGATGCCTTTTCCCAAAACACAGCACTGATCCAAAGAGATGGAAAGAAGCAGCAGTGGCAAGACCATGGCCATATTTGCCATTCTGCTTGAAGCTTGAAGGAATGAGAGTCCTTGAAGATTACC